>JAEIFV010000445.1:0-257972 GCA_018904265.1 Lordiphosa collinella | reverse complement strand
AAATATTATTAGTCTCATTAAGAGAAGATTCAATAAATACAAAAAAAGCTTAAAAAAAAAAAATAAATAAATTTCAAGTCTTGTCTAATCGACTGAAAATCCTAGGCGTGGTGAGCTGTCAAAATCAGTACCTGTTTGAGATAGTCGTCCCTGTTCTTAATTCCGAGTCGGTTTTCGTGTAAAAGTTGCTTTTTCTAATGTAAAGTTCACAATTTTATAACAACAGTAAGCAGAATGCCTATGGCAACTATTTTTATTTTTTTATTGTTATCTTAATTTTCTGTTACCTTTTTTCAATGGCAACTTTCTTTAGATTGATGTGTACATTCATTTATACTTACTTTGTGTAAGTATGACTTTGTGCAAGTCTTATTATGGGAGGGTTGATTGTGGCCGGAGTGGCTCAGCGGTTAGTGTGCGCGACTGCTGAGCATGAGGTCGTGAGTTCGATCCCGCCTCGGAACATCTAATGAAAAAGTTTTTTTCTTTGAATAAAACTTTACACCCGGCCACACCTCTTGCTGTTAGCGCCAGCATTGCAGTAAAATTAGCCATGAAAAGCCTCTCAAAAACTGCCGTTCAGACTCGGCGTTAAACTGTAGGTCCCCTTCTCTTGTGCTAAAATTAGAAGCGCACAAGCCAAGAGATTGAGAGAGGCTCGGCTTTGGCCCCTCGGGGCTGTTGTCATCTTGACAAGCCGATTTTACTTTACTTTTTACTTGTGACGATATAAAATATGTGGAAAATTTGTGTATTGGTTCTGTATAGTGTGTGGGGGGTTGCTAGGGTATTTGTCTGTTTAGAAGTTGTCTAGGGAAAATCTTCTTGAGGCGTCTTCTTACTCTGCTTCCGGCTTTTCTAACAGTCTTCTGGCAAGAGTGTTGGGGTGACTTCTCAACCTCTCCACGTATTTGCCTGCCTGTGAATTTATGACGTCTCCAATCTTTGGCACGTTGAGATCGCTCTCCAAATGTCTTGTGCACATATACCAGGGCGCTCTCGATAGTTTGCGCAGACACCTGGACTGGAGGACACGAATCTTTGTCGTATCTCCAAGCTGGCGCTATAATTGCCTTTTAAATATGCACTTTGTTACGTAGTGAGAGTTTATTCCCACTGGAGAGCAGCCATCCCAGTTTCTTCACTCTGCCGTAAAGTGATCTTACAAGCGCGTTGATATGGGTTCTGAATGTAAGGCGCTTGTCCAGATTTACTCCCAAGCAGGGATTAATACCGAAAAGATTTTCGGTTCTGGTACAGGTACAGGATTTTAATTTATTTCGGTTTTCGGTTTCGATACGGTACCCAGTTTTTTATTTCGGTATACGGGTACGTATTCATATATATCCAAATTTTTAAATATTGTAAAAAGTAAATTCTAAGATAAGTCCTAATCATTTTGTTCATTTGTAATATAAAGAAGCAATATTCAACATAAAAGTTTCAGTCGGTTGGCATTTAAAGTAAAATTATAGTCGCTTTTTCACATTTGGTATTATTTTACGAAGTTAACATGTAAAAACTAATGACTACACATTAAATGAAATTCTGTTTTTTTTTTCGAATTAAATTTAGACTTTTATATGTCCAAGTCTTTTTTATATAACATAGCATTCTTGTGGTGGCAGTAACATAATACTGCTAAGCAGATTCATTATAAATTTCACACCAGAGGCGTTCCACTCTAGCCTGCGTAGCTGGAATAGAAAATGAGATTTTGAAATCTTATACAATTCTGGAAACTTTGTGGAGGACTCTGACCACCTTTTTAGAATGTTTTGATGGTTTCGAATACGTTTCTGTGCATGGAATCCAGCAGCTTATGCATCAACTTCTTCGGCGCTTTCAGATAAGCTAGTATTAAAATATTCATTAGCAGTGATTGATCACCAGTGATTGAACAGTAACACAAGATTTTTTTGCTCAGGACTTAGCATTATGTTATTCATGGGGTCTAAAAATATGCCGCATTGAAAGGCATTGTTCTCAAAAAGGGACTTCTCAAGCTTTTCTATTTCCTGAATGAACGATTTCGCTAGAGAGGACGTATTTTTTGATATTTCCAGTTTGCTGTGTATCCAAATGGAATAAAAATCACTCGAAACCAGATTCTCGGCTTGAAGCTTAGCTGTGGTCACCTTAGCTGTTTCTAATATGCGTACTATTTCGCGAACAGAGTCCCAAATTTCTACTGCCAGACATTTTAAGCCTTCTTAGAAAAGTGACAAGAAAATTTGACATAGTGTAAAGGACGTCTTATGCTTCCTTCCTTGCGTTACAAACATTTGACCTAAATTATGAAGGTAAAAAAAAACCGAAACAGTACCGGTACCAACGTTTCGGTTTTGTTCCGGTTCTATCGGTTCCAATAATAACGGTAAACGGTATTCGGTTCTCAAAAAAAATTTGTATCGGTTCCGGTATCGGTTCCGGTACGTGATTTGAAACTGTTTATTTCGGTTAACGGTTCCGGTACCGGTATTAATCCTTGCTCCCAAGTATTTATATCCAGGCAATAGCTGCTCATTGAGAAAGACGCTAGGGCACTCATCGCGACGAAGAGTATATGTTAGTATATGTTACACTGGCACATTTATCCAGGTTTAGCCCAATGCTCCATCGCTTAGCCCATCTGCTGAAGTGATACAAGTATTACTGAACGGTGGCATTATACTGCAATGAGAAAGTCTTGGGGGTCTTCAATGGGTATTGTTCCTCCTGTAGGCATGTCACAAGAGGGTTGGTCCAAAGACACTTCCTTGTGGCACACCAGCACCTAAGAAGGTCCGGCCAGTGAGACAGCTTTTCACAATAAAAGTAAAGCTGAGGCGGAAGGATGTCTCTTACCTTGCAGAGCAATTCGTCATGCCACACTCTATCAAAAGCCTGTTTAATGTCAAGGTAAGCCGCAACCACGTATTTCTTCGCCTGAAATCCGTCGAGAATAAAGTTAGTCGCCCTATTAAGCTGCTCATGGGTTCCAATTGTCTTTCTAAACCCGAACTGAAAGGGAGGTATCCTGCCACACCTTTCCACACCTTAGGAAAGTAACTCAGTCGCAATGTCGCGTTGAAAGTTAAGACCAGGAAAAGCACCGCTTATACTGGGAGGGCTTTGATAACCCTGTTGTCAAGGCCATCCTCGCCTGGGGCTTTTTTATTGTTTAAGTTCTTGATTTGGCCCTGGACCTCCTCCAGAGTAATTAGGGCGTTAGCTGCCCTGGCGTGTTAAGGACGTTGCTTTTTCTAATGTTAAGTTCACATTTTTATATTAAAAGTAAGCAAAATGTCTATGGCTACTAGATCAGGTCTTTTCTTTTTGATGAATTGAATTCACTTGGCATTGAGCAATCGGTTTCAACTGCTTAAGCAATTCCGATTTTCGTCAAACGCAATCTAGTATCCGTTGGACTGCTTGTCACCTTCCATATAACATTGTTAAAACTCTTAAAGCAAACGTTTACCCGAAAACCGACTCGGAATTCGGAACTGGGCCGAATATCTCAAAAACCATTTGACATATCATGACAAATGTTTTTATATTATTGATTTACAACTTTTATATACCTCTCTGCTAAATTTGGCTTAAATCTAATTACAAGTTTTTTTTATTAAAATACCAAAAAGATCAAAAATTTACCATCTTTAATTTTGATTACACTGTGTGACAAAAAAAATCAATACAATTCTTCTGGGATGGGACATAGCGTAGGTTGTAGGTATAGTTAAATAGATTTTTGTGGCATACTAGAATTTTTTGGTGAACATCGATAATTTGAATAACGGTAAAAAAACGATTTTTCGCACATGCACTCACTCACAATAACTTCGTCACGTATCCACTGATTTTCATTTTTTTACCGGTTTTGAAAAGAAGATATTTGGGTCCTTAAACGTGCCATACATGACTTAACAGGTTTCATATCCTATTTGGAGTAGTTGTTAGGTTAACCAAAATTTTTTATTTTTTCTTACATTTTTTTGACTTTGAAGATGTTTTGAGCACTATTTGGTTAGAAACCCCTTCAGTTTTTTTTATTATTTAAAAAGAACGATTAAGATGTGCCTTGTTTCTTCAATCGGTCTATAATTAGCAAAGTTATTAAATATTTTCGGATAACGGAATTTCCGCAATATGTTGATGTCACGCCATTATAGCACTGTCCACCGTAATGCTGTTGAGTTTTTTAGAGTAAATTCTTAAATAATTTGATTTAGAATAAGTACTGTATAGCCATGTCCGTCTGTCTGTCTGTCCGTCCGGATATCAGTCCGTCTGTCCTTATGAATAAACAGATCTCAGAGATGGTAAGGTTTGACAAGTATGGGACATGAGCTTCTTATGCTTGCAGGCAGATCAAGTTTATTTTGATTTTTTCCGACTTTCCTACGTGTTTTTATACGGCTTTTTATGGCTTTTTTCCTAAAAATCTAAATAAATTAACCAAATATTACTCGATTTTAATAAGCTAAGGTGCAGAAGACCAACATTAAATTGTTTTATGCAAATTTGATTTATTAATTTTCGTTTAAAGTACGGTGAAGTCGCTAGAAACTGCAAAAAAAAAACGATTTGTTTTTACATGTAGCTCCCCAATTTTTAACCGAGATAGCAATGTTACACACCGTTGGAAAATTGTTAAATTTATTTTTCCAACGACGTATTACAAACTATTATAGGATGCATAGTTTAAGACATATGATCTTTTAATTATATCTACTTCGAAAATACGGTTTTTTAGCCGTTGTTCAAAATTTTGATGTGCAAGAAAAATTTGTGGTATGCCACAATGTTACATTTAACTTTATCCACAACCTACACTATGTCGCATCCCAGAAATTTGTTGACTGTCACACCGTGTTTTAATTATTTTTTATTTTTTTTAAGTTATGTACGTTAAACTCAATCTTTTAAAAACATTTCGTAAAAAAATTCAGCTTCCTAGCTAGTCTGGTGTAGAAATGCCAGAGTTTTGGCAAAAAAATGAGATTATGTGAATAACAAATTTTTGAAAATCCACGAACAATTAAGTAATTGTTGTGTAAGTAAGTGTAAGTACACAAGTGCGAGCGAAATCGCTCATATAAGCTACACATACGTTTTCAAAATTTGTCAAATTTGTTAGTCAAGTTTATTAAGATTTTAAATTAAATTTTTAATTCATATTTTACTTTAATTAGCAACACAGATCAACGGATTTTACAAACATTTCTCAAACACTTCTCTCTCTCCCATCAATTTGTGATGCCTAAATCATCAAGATAGACTGCGCATGATGTCCTCGTAAGTATTTCAAAGATAGAATATTGGTGATAGCCGGCTCGAGGTCGTGATTAAAACTCAATTTAAATTTCGTTTTTCGGACGCACATCGGCATCCGTCTTCAGGGGCACTACAAAATCAATTTTCCAATTATTATACATTTAAACAGAAAACCGTGAACATTTTTTACATACAATTTATGACACGTCTGTACCGCCTGACGTGGAGTTCAATACTAACTTATTTTTTCTCTAAGAGATGTCTGTAAAGATGAGCAACGTTTTCAGTGTCCGTTTTGTAGTTAAGTCTCTTGTCTGTAGGTGTGTCAATTATGTGAAGCATTTCAAGAGTAAAGCGTTTCCTGTAGTTGCTCTCTTGTTGTAAGATTCTTGTTCCCTCGCAGTTTGGTGAATGTCCGCTCTCCATACAGTGTGTCGCTAGTGCAGTTTTTTGTATGGTCGTTTGGTGTCGAAGTTTGAAATCCGATTTATGCTGGGATAGCCTTGTTTTTAGTTTTGACTTGGTTGTTCCAACGTAAAGTTTATTGCACGTATTATCTGCATCACCATTACATGGTATTCTATAAATTACATTATTTTTGTCCATTGCGTCAATTTTGGATTTTGTCTTGTTATAAATATTTCTCATGGTGTTTGTGGGTTTGTGGGCTGTTTGTATATTTTGTTTGTTGAAACATTCTGAGTGTGCGAGTCTTTCTGAAAGCTTTGGTACGTAAGTCAGTGACCTTAAGATTTTGGTTGTTTCTCAACTCTAGGTTTTGCAGTCTTATGTCTCTCTATTAATGTGCTTATAATCCTCCTTGGGAAGTCATTATTGGTCAGTATAGTCCTAATTTCGGAAATTATGTCATTATGGTAATTTTTACTGTATTTCCATGTCTATTTATAGAGGAATCCAAATATGGTAGTTTTCCATCCATCTCTATTTCCGTGGTGAATTTTAAATTGCGATGGAATGAGTTGAGGGCATCTAATGTGTTCTGGACCTCATCTTCTTTGATTATTCCAAATAAATCGTCAACATATTTAGTAAGTAGTCTTGGTGGGTGCCTAAGTTTCTTAATTGTTGTGTCTAGAAGTTCCTCCATCACGATGTCTGCTATTACCGGAGATGCTGGGGATCCCATTGGCATGCCTTTGATTTGGGTGTATACTTGGTCCTCGAACTTGAAATATCTGTTGTCCATTATGCAAAATTTAATAATATCCATAAAAAGTTGTCTTGGTATTTCAGTATATTCCTGAATTGATGTCCATTTTTTCCGTATGATGTTTAGTGCAAAGTCTATCGGAATGCTCGGGAAAAGGGAGACAACGTCAACTGAAACTAGTTTCTCTTCCTCCGAAATGTGAATGTTGTTAGTCCGTTGTTTAAATTCCAAAGAATTCTTCACATTATATATGGAATCAGCCGTGATGTTCTTTAAAATTTGCGCCATGTACCTACATAGCCCATTTGAGGGTGCACCTAATGACGAGCAAATTGGCCTAAGTGGAGTTCCTTCTTTGTGAATTTTTGGAAGTCCGTATATCCTCGGGGGCATCGCCGTTGTTGTCATTAGTTTATTCCTCTCCGTTTTCGAAATTATCTCTAGTTTATCCACTAAACTGTTGTTTTTGGTTTGTAATCTAGTTGTTGGATCTTGTCTTAATTTCCTATATGTGCACATGTCCCCTAATATGTCCATCATTTTGTTTCTATAATCGTCTTTTTCCATTGCCACCGTTTTGTTTCCTTTGTCTGAATTTAAAATTAAAATATTGTCATTACTCTTCAGAAATTTCCTTGTCTGTTCCACTGTCTCTAAAATTGCTCGATCCCTTGTGCTCTCTCTATTTTTCGATTTAGCGTCTTTTACTAATAAAGAGAATCGTGTTCGCGCCGACACGATATTCAAAGATAGTTATAATTATACCCTTGCAAAAGGCTTAAGCTTAAGCTTAGCCTTTATAGTGCAGCTTGGGTACAAATTACAAAATAGTGTCAGCCTAAAAGCAGGCCTAGTTTCTTTGTGGCAGGAATGGCTAGGATAATTTACGTAACACAGGTCAGCTGATCACGATTGGGGAAAGTGGCTAACAGAGTCAAGGGTAAGATGGCGACTTCTTCTACCGCTGTTAAATGGTTTCGTGGGCGACACCAGCAGCTTAGGCATTTCTTTTCCAAATTGGATGTGAGCAGAGACAGACGTGCCAACATAAGCTACAAGTATATTTTCAAGTGCCTACGCCTTGCAACTAAAAGTACAAGTATATTCAAATATTCGCGTGTGCCTGATTACACCAAAATATCTGCCAGCCTATTGGGAAAGAAAATTAATTAAATTATACCTGCGCCAAATCCGTAGGGTAAGTTCCCCAGAAAAGTAAAGGTGATTAGCGGAGGATAGAAAGTTTTTTTTGTTTGCAAACTCATTTTTGTAGATTTGACGCTTTATCTGAGGCCCAATTTTAAAGCATCGCCAAGCTGCAGCCTGGGAGAAATTGTCTTGCCCTGCTAGCCTCATTTTAAGAGAAAAGGGCATTTGCCTTGCCTTCCCCATGTCTCCTAGTGAGAAGGTTGTCTTTTTGCTTTGGGTATTATTCGTGCGCCTTAAGAGCAGTCTCCCTTCCATTAAGAGCGTATCCAGTGGCTCTTTACGCCATACTCTCGACGCCCGCTCAAAGACAAGCCAAAAAGGAGACGACAAAACTCTGCCTGGACCGACAGTGGCCATAAAGCACCTCTTTAGTGCACGTGAGCAGGCCGATCGCGCGACATCGACGTCAAGCCGCTCTTCAACCCGACCCCTCCGGAAAATCCCAGCCTGGCGCGCGAAAAGTCCGAAAAGTGCGGGAAACCTGCCAGCTAGACGAAATCAGGAAAAGCAGAAACGCTAAAGCCGGCAGCAGAGCAGCCTCATTTTTTTTGGTTTGTTGCACTATTTTTTTTAATAGGGGACCTCAGGGATATTTGCTCATAAGCTGTATGCATAATTTTTTTTGTGGTGGCTGAAAAGACAAATTTAAGTGAGTGCCCAGTAGATTTTTTTTGTCGCCGCCAGGCCGATTTCTGACTGCCGCCGCCCCCGTCATACCAGCTCCAATACCAGATTTTATATGGGATGTCATCAAATTCGGAAGCTGGTGCCGGGCGGTCGGTAAAAGTGACTATCCGATCGGCAGGCTTTTTGGGCACGCCTTACGGCAGGCGGTATAGACCATGCATCGGCCAGACTGTATTATCAACCAAAAGAATGAAATAAGAAAGATTGGTTGATTTCTCAATTTCATTAATGTTTGTAGTCTTCCATAGAATAACGCGCTGTATGTAATTTGAGTTTTTTTTTAATATTTTGATTATCATACCTCTACTGGGACTTGAACTCGGGACTGTTTGTTTATTAGACAAATTATTTAGCTCTACGCCACTTCTGCTAATAGCCTATTTCCACTATGGCAAAAATGTACATATTTTAACATTTTATCACATATCAAAAAATATGTAACTATGGCAAAAATGGAAAACGGCATTGGAAAAAATTAACATATTTAATATATGTGTCCAATCGACTGAGAGTCCCCTATATGATAGGTACATTAAAATGCTGAGCAAATTTAGCCGATGTACATCAAAGAAATTTTGGACCACGTAGCATTTTAAAAAATATAGAAAATGCTAAAAGCATTTTAAATAAAATAAATAATAAAAAAAGTATTCCACCACGGGGACTTGAACCCACAACCTCGGCGTATGAAAAAAATAGTCCTCCCACTACGCTACAATGCTTCTCCATTTTTCTTTGAAATATATAATACTAAATTCTAAAACTTTTTTGGCATTTCAAAAGCCTCTTTGTGGAATAAGTAAAATGAAAATGTACATATCATATGGAAACGCTCAGAAAAAAAATACGTACATTTCGAAATATGTGATTAGAGTGGCAATAGGCAATAAGTTCATAAGCCGAACAAATGTGCTATATATTAATAGTGAATCTGCTAGCCGAAGGCTGTTCCAAAATCGCCTGGCGGACGGCTGTCATTTCATGTACAGTCTCTGTTAGTCGTGGCCGCTTGTGATGCAGTGGGTAGGGTGAATGGCTGCTGTGCTGTATTTTATTTTAAGTACCTATATAAATGCCCTTTATTTTGGCTTCACTGTAGGTTTGTTGCGGATTTCTTTCTTTCCTTTCTTCTTATGTTCTTTTTATCAGAACAAACATTGCTGCACTAATCAGCGGACTTGAAATGCACTGTTTTAAAACCGGACATATTGAACGGTAGCCTCATAACGAAGCTTTTTATTTAAGTCGAGAGATCATTCCAACACAAGGCTGATTTTTAGTTAAGAGAATTAATCTGCACAAACGAAACTCTTCAAAGAGAGTGTACTCTTGTAATTTACTTTAAGTCAGTGTTCCCCAGCCATGCCCCGGGGGGCCGAACATTTTCGGCAACTCACATGTATAGGCAGCCGAAGGCATACCGAAGTCGTCTCACTAACTGGCAAAGAGAACAAAATTTGTCAGTCGCAGTCTGTGCGTCGAGTCGAGCACGTTGACGGCGCTTTGCCTACGGGCTACACTGCAAAAAATTACAATGGCTACTCTGCATATTTGTAAATATTATTATTATTAATTTATTTCTTTAATACTGAAACTGCTAAAATACAAGCATTTAAACTTTTTTCTTTAAAATTACATATATGTAACCTTCTTAATTCATGGTTATTTATTATTTTGTTTTTTTTTTCCCTGCATCGATACACCAAAAGTGTCGAAGTAATGTAAGAAATAAGTATTTAGACTTCATTCGCTCATTGATGGACCTCGAATAGGAAAGCAAATATTTTTTTCATTAAATTTTACTAATGAAGCTGAATGCATGGTATGCAATCGTATTATAGGTACAAAATACTTATATAATATAAAGCGCCACTATGACATTCATAAGGAGTTGCATAATAAAAGCGATGCGGAGCCATTCACACAACCCGATAAACAAAAACATTTTTAAAACAATTGGCGGTGTCCCAGAAATCTCTTCCAACCAAATTCCAACCCAAAACCAATTCTCGGTGTCCTAGAAATCTCTTTCGGTTGGTTTCAAACCTCTCGTATTTTGTTGGGAGATTTTGGCAAACCAACCAATACACAAACCAGCCAATACATTAAGCAATCAATAGCGAATTCACGAACCCACGCAATATATCAGCTCTGTTTTTGTAGTAGGACCATAATCCTATACACACACCTTTCGAACTCGACTTTCGGACTAGACTTTCGAACTGAACGAAATCTCTCGAAGTTCTGGGACACCGACGGATTTTACTAGCGATTTGCAAACCAACCGAAGCCTTAATCTCTAGAGATTTCCAGGACACCCCCGAATAACTCATTTTGCCGCAAATCCCACAATCGCCTACTAAACCCTGACTTGCTCCCAATTTTGCGCAGTGCAAGGCACACAATACATTCACACATTTTCTCTCCTCTCTTCTTGGGGAACCCTGCTTTAAGTTACGTTACGATATGGACTTTGTTGTTCTTTGTGCAATCTATTATTAGAACAATAGGACAGTGAAGAGAAAAGTGAGTTACAACTACCGTTTTAGTTCAGCCGGTGGCTGAGTGTCACACAAAAATTTAGTTAAATCATACTGTAGTTTCTCTTATTTTTTCTGCACTCATTTTTTTTATACTTTTGGTTGGTTCATGGTGAAAAATATAAATAACAGATATGTAAAACTCACCCTTTCGATGCTCCGTTGAAGGCCTTCAAGGTTCTCGATGGTTTTGGTTAATTTTGCTGTGGGAGTTTGTTGCTTTGATTGTTTTTGGTTTGGTCCATGGTATAATTATGCTAGGTAGGGACAAGATTTTTTTCTGCGTATTAAGCATTTGTCAAGAGCGCGAGAGAGAGTGGGAGAGTGAGGGAGAGAGTGAGCGCTCGAGCCAGCGGCGCACATGGACGCACATTTGGGTGCTTGTGTGTGAGTGTGTGTAAAAAAAGGGTTTTCAGAAAAACAAACACTTAAACAAACAAACCAATTTAAGTGGTAAATATTTATTCGGGGGTGTCCTGGAAATCTCTAGAGATTTTGGCTTCGGTTGGTTTGCAAAACGCTCGAAAAATCCGTCGGTGTCCCAGAACTTGGAGAGATTTCACTTTCTTATTAAAAAGTCTAGTTAGAAGGTGTGTGTATAAGTTTATGGTCCAACTACAAAAACAGGGCTGCGTCGCTCGCAAATAATTGATAACAAATTTTGTTCATAGCTGTATTGATGGTTTCAGACTTGCCAGCCCTGTTTGTGTCTTTGCTAAGTCCGCTAAGTTTGCGTAAGTTAGCGAAGTCGCATTGGTTGGTTTGTGTATTGGCTTTGGTTGGTTTCTCCAAATCTCTTAACAAAATACTAGAGGTTTGAAAGCAACCGAAAGAGATTTCTAGGACACCGAGAATTGGTTTTGGGCTGGAATTTGGTTGGAAGAGATTTGTGGGACACCTCCGATTGAAACCATTGGAATATTATTAATATTAAAGATAGAATTGAACATCCCGATGCTTTCATATATAGTACATGCAAAAGTATGTATACATTTTTTGCTGCATTCCATAAAACGACAACAACAACAACGATCAGTTCACTAATAAACAACCTTTTGCGATGGCGCACACTCGCATGTCCATACCTTTCTCGTTATACCATGGTTTGGTCTATTTAGTTTTTACATCATGTTCATTTTGCTTTGATATAAGTTTTGCTCGCTTTGCATTTCACTCAAAAAAAGAAGGAAAGAAAAATTGCTAAATAAAGGAATTCATTTGGAGAAGAAAACTTTCAAAATTACGCCACCTCTTAGACTTTTTTTAAAAAAAATTAATTACATAAAAAAAAGATCTGGTATAACTTTGGCAATTATTCCTGCCTTGTATGCACTCGTGGATTTAATTTTTCATCGGACCACTTTTCACTGTTTTTTCACTGCCTTGAGTTTTAGTTCTTGCCTCGGAGACTGGTTACACACTTTTTATTGGGGTTGCGAAGAATTTTTGCACAGGTGAAAGACTGGATTCGTTGCCAACTTGGATGTAGGGTTTTCTGGTTCAATTGCATCCATGTGCCGAAGTAAAAGTGAGGCCTGAAAGGCCAGCGCCACCAGCCCACCGGAGGAGCAGCTTATTGGGCTGTTTCTCTTTCGATCTGGGTTGGCTCTCGCCTTTGCGTTGCCGAAGAAATGGTAATATTTAATTAGATGCGAAATTTTAATTACTTCTCATGGCTGACATGATAGAAGCAACAATTTATTATACCTGATTTTGTCCAATCTTTTGTTTGCGGTATCAAAAATAGCTCCGTCTGATTTGAGCGAATTCCAATTAGGCAGGAGTTTGAAAAGTTCTAGTAAAAAAAATATTTTTTTCCTTTAACATTTGGAGGTTAAAGTCAAATAAAATATCTTTTTACACTTACTTTGGCGAAATATCGCCTGGCGCGTTTAGCGCAAGGTAAAACCAAGCCTTAAAATCACTCAGCTCAGTATTCTGAAGCCGGATAGCAAAGAATTTTGTGGATTTTAATTCTTGCGAGTTGGATGAAAAAATTTTAAGTTTTTTTTCAGAATACAACTCTCCTCGTCAGCAGCTCAAATCGAAAGAAGGAAGTTGCGCAGTTGGCCGTAGTAGCTAAGTTTTGATTGAGAGAGCGAGAGAGATCTGACAGCTGTCAAAGTGACGCTTACGCTTTCTAATCTAATTACATGCCTGATCTATCGAAATTATCTCTGTGCGGTTGTTGTCTCTGCTAACCGGCTGTTACCAAATTCAAACCAAATCTCCAAGCTAACTGAACAAAATAAAAAAAAACTTGTAAATACTAAAATATGTATTATAATAAAAATAGAACAATACATGAAAAAACAATTTCAGTCAATTTCTAAAGAGTACCTCTAAGCCCAGTATCTGCCTCTTACACGCCTCCCTATTACCATTTTTTTTTTTTTGAGTGCGCGAACCGTTGGGTTGGATGCTCCCTTTTTCTGCTCTCGAAAAGTAACGCAAAGAGAAATTTGAGAAAATTTAAAGGGAAGTAAAGAAGATGAAAAGAATTGAAAAGAAGTGAAAGCAAGTAAGGGAGCACCCAATTGCCTGTTCATGTGTGCCTAATCTATATATTAATAAGCTAAAAAATTTTCATACGAATGTGCGGCCCCCTTTTTAGCTTAGTAAAACCAACTAAATTAACCCAAAATTTATACCATATGTTCGTATGAGTTTTGAAACCCCGCCATTGCAAAAATAAATTTAATTGCAATTATTTATTGTTATAGTTCGAATTAAACGTTGTATCAACACACACACACTTTACACAGATAGGTGAGCAGAGCAAAGAAGTGTTTTTGTTTCTGGAAACAACAACAAAGGCTAGCAATCAGTGCAGAGTGAAGTGGAGAGATTGGCTCTCAGTGTAGCTCTCCCTGTAAACTTTACACTGTAAAGAGACGATCTGCGGAGGTTTTGTTTGTTTTAAGCAGATATACAGTTTCGGCAACTTGCTGGTCTTACTGAAATTCAACTGAGAAGAAATTGTTGTGCGAAGCAAGTGCTGCTGGAAAACTAGTTTTGGAGCAATTATTTATTACGAATTAAGGATTCAGTTGCATGCAGATGGAATTGAAATTCAATTGAGTTATAAAATTTGTAAGAAAATAGTTAATATTTTTTTCGAAATTCGGTGTGATACAGAAGAGGTACATATGTATGTATATAAGGAGGCGTACAATACGATTGCTAATTCACTAATAAAAATTAAATATTGTACACCGAGCACAATTGGAGACTGTGCTGTGAGCTTGAGGTCGAATTGATATTAACTGAATCCCAAGGTGGAAACACGTCGAATTTGTTGTTTTTTTGCCTTTGGTGGAGTCATGCACTGTCACTGTCTTTGACGAAAAAAACATTAAAAACTCTGAGTTTCTGGCAAAGGAATATATATTTTACTTTCCTTGGGCTTATGAAAAACTTCATGAAAGCAGTGCAGATAAGACAATAAGCCATCCCCAAGAAACATTTCACAGACTGTCGGCTTCAAAAATAAAAAAATGCAATTTTGAGGGGCCAGACATTAAAAAATGTTTTAAGGCTTACCCTTAACAAAACTTTAACAAAAGAACAAGGAAATGAAGGAACGCTGTTCATGGCTTTCTGGGTAGTATAAAAAAGACCAAACAAAGCCAGGTTAGTTAACAAAATGTTGGCTGACTGTTCAAAATTGGTATATACTATAATCAGTTTTTCCAGGGCTTCAAAACGGTTCAGATGCAATTCTGTTTGGACTCAAAAGTATAAAAATTTAAGTCTCCTTTTACATATTACTTTAGAATAAAACACAATCAGATTTATATTTATTGACCACTGAGCGAACCTAGTACTATTTTAATTTCTTTTCTGTGTTCCTATTCGTGGTCCATCGATTACATAGCGGTATTGGAGCAGCCCATACAACACGAAAGCACTTTCTGAGTTGGAGCAGTCAAATAATTAAGTAAATATATTCTCTTTTGATTTTTTAAATATATTTTAGCATGCACCCATATTCCATATAAATGTTTTCAAATTATTTTTGGATTAAACGTGAAGAGAAAAACTTAGGAGGAGCGTATGAAATTTTGAGTGGTCTATTTAAGCCCTTGCTTAAGATCAGCTGTGAATATGTAGAAAGTTAACACTTGCCAGCAAACCAAAAGTTTTGTGTTCTGTTCTACAGCGAAACATTGAATATGTTTTTCACGCCAACCATTTTAAAGTAAATTTTAATCCATAATAACGAAGCTTTTACGCCGTAATTTTATATATTTAAAAATTTAATTTCTTTTTAAATTTATATAAATTACTAGCTGAATACCCGGCTTCGCCCGGGTCCTAATGTTTCTTATGACAGCGACTGTATTCCAGCTAAGTCGCCATAAACATTTTGGACAGTTCGTTCTTTTTCTCTATTTAACCATCTTCATGATAATCTAAACTCATAAATATTTTGCAAATTTTGTGACTTTTTTGACCGTTTTGTTTATACCTCCTATTTACCCATCTACAATTGCCGTCTATCAAATCTTCACAAAAATCCAGGCTCTAATCAAAAACTTGCAAATTTCGCAATACTTTGGACTGTGTAATCTCAGCTTCCATTTACCAACGCCTGCATTGTAATATAAGCACTAAGCGCTTTTATAAATACTCATTAGGTTATTTTGCAAATTTCGCCATTTTTGGACCTTAGAAACCATCGCGGCCAAGCGTCCAACCATTGACCAAGATTTCATCGAAATCGGATGAACGGTATAGTTTCTGAATTTTCGCGGTTTTTGGACTATTTTCCGCACATTTCTACAAATCAGATTCCTTCCCGGGCAGGCGTCCAAACATTCTCCAAAGTTTCATAACAATCAAACAATTTTCACGGTTTCTTCTACTTGAAAACCTTCCCGGGCAAGCGTCGATCAATTTCCCAAAGTTTTAGTGAAATCGTGAATTTGGCAATTTTCGCTTTTTTAGGGCCGTTTTCCGCAAATTTTTTCAACTTAAAAACCTTTCCGGGAAGCGTTCAACCATTTCCAAATTTCCATTGAAATCGGATGAACGTTATAATTTTGCATATTTCGCAGTTTTTGGAACA
This sequence comes from Lordiphosa collinella, assembly GCA_018904265.1. Classification (NCBI taxonomy): domain Eukaryota; kingdom Metazoa; phylum Arthropoda; class Insecta; order Diptera; family Drosophilidae; genus Lordiphosa; species Lordiphosa collinella. Next base: position 242,032 of record JAEIFV010000445.1, on the reverse strand, counting down.
TTTCACAGACATGAGACATAGCCTATGACAGTTTCCTGATAGACATGAACATACTGTAAAAAATTCGTGAAGACAAACATACAAACATACAAACATACAAACATACAAACATACAAACATACAAACATACAAACATACAAACATACAAACATACAAACATACAAACATACAAACATACAAACATACAAACATACAAACATACAAACATACAAACATACAAACATACAAACATACAAACATACAAACATACAAACATACAAACAACAAACATACAAACATACAAACATACAAACATACAAACATACAAACATACAAACATACAAACATTCAAACATAGAAACATACTTTCACTTTTATATAGATGTATAGATTTATTTTTATTCCTTTTTAAAATTTTATTTATAATTATTTTTTTAGATGTATTTCATTAGCAGTGTAGGATTTTAAATCAATTTATGTTGAAATTTTCTGAATTTTGTTACGCTTTAATATGTATAATTTTGGGTTAAATTTGTTTAGTGTTAATAAACTGATTGTGAAAATGAATTTCTGCTGGAGTGTGTTGAGTTCCGGAGCCATGCCGCCTAAGAGAAGGTAAAGGTGAGAGTCGTTGACGGCTTTTTGAAGGGATCACCTAGATAAATATTCCAGGTATGGAAGGTGATCAGGGTAGGGAGGGCAAAGAGGATGCATATCCATCTGCGCAGCCGAGGGCAATTAATTCGAATGTATACCAACATGTGCTATCTTTTAATTTCTTTTTTCTACTCTATTTGTCTGTCTATTTTGTCCATAACTATTTTCTGTGTACCCCCATACTGGTTAAACAAGCACTCGAAATTTTAATAATTATTCGAATAAGCCAGCGAGCGCTAGTATATGGGTAATATGCTACACCATCTCGTTTAAATGAATTTTTTATATAGTTTCGATTAGTTTCTTACATTACAAAAAAAAATCGCTTTCAGCAGCAGTTTAAAATGCGACGCACTTTTTACGTTCGATAATGTAAGAGAGGCTGCAGCTCGCATGGATAACTGAAAATTTTACCATATCGCAATGGACGAGATATTTCTCATCCCGTTAATAAATAAACAAATAAAGGTAAATTTTCGTTGGTTATTTGTTGTGTTTTCAGTGGTTTGTTATCCGGCCGTCTTCCCTTACTGCAGTCAAAACAATGTTGTTGGCTCAGTTTCCTCCTACGCGTTTCGGCAATTATTTTGCCTTCCTCAGGGAGTCTGTATTTTATAAAAAACATGAATCACAAATTTAACTTACATACATAACACAATCATTTCTTAATTTTAAATACCTATTTAAGTCGTCATCCTAATGTTGCAATAGCACGGTTGTTTGTGTTTGTTCGTAGTTTTAATTGTCATGTTGATACAATTGTTTGTATTTGTATTCTGCTTTGATGTTTCTCTTGTGATCGCCGTTGGGTATATGAAATTTGACTTCTCGATATCCTCTTCATGGTTTAATGCTCGTTCTCCTTTCTCCTGAATTTTAGTTTATATGCATTGTGTATTGGTCGATTTATAGGGCATTAGCTAAAAGCAATTTGGGTTCTACTACTAAGAATATAAGCTTTTAAAAATACTAGTAGTAGCCAAATAAAGACCGCCAAACTAAACCATATGGAAGCTGTCTTAGAAAGTTCTCTTATTGAGTAGATAGCTTCTCTCCGAAAGAGAGCTTCCACTCAAAGCAACGTGGTCGTGGCCTCAGATCACGCCAGAATGCAGTTATGCATTGGCGCCAGTCCGCGCACCTCCTATGTCTAGCCGAAAGAAGAAAAGAGACCAGCGTAAGCTCTGACTGTCCCACTTCTTAAAAGCTCGCTTAGACCTGGATTGGTTAATTAACCTAGTCTCGGCCTCTCACAACTCAGTGCCTTCAAAGACCCCAGCGATTACCAACGTATGTACTTTCGAGGTTAACAAAAATATATTTTAAACATATATTTTTTTTCTAACCTTTAATTTTTTATCCAGTTATTGAAATTATACAAGTTATTGTAATACAGTGGTGTTGTGTGCGGTCCTGGAAATTGCCCTAATTGTGGATACAAGATTTAATGTTTTTTTTTCGAAATAAGAGGTATGAGCCATGTGTGAAACGTGAAAAAAATTACCTAATGGTAATTTTCCCTTGTTTTATATATATATAGAACGGATATCTGAAAGTCAAAGTGAAGTGTGATTAAAAGAGGAGTTGAAATCACCATTCCACCTCGGATACCGGCCGTGAAGAAAAAGTGGATCTTTTCCGTTCCCTGGGACCGGACCGGTTCGTGGAGCCCCTGAACCAAAGGTTCAAGCAAAGCTGACTTTCGATTTATTAATTCGTTAAAAATTAAATTTATATAACTTTCTCTCCATATGCTTAAATATATTTATATTAAATATATACCTTATTAGCAAATAAGTCTACTAATCAGTAATTGTTTTCGGGCAGCTATTTGCAATTAAAAAATTTACTGCCTTAACAGACTGTGTGACGCGATGGAACTCAACTTACACAATGTGTAAACGCTTAATAACTCTTAATGATTTTGGCAATAAAAGTTCTTTAAAAGAACTCCACCTAATATCATCAGAATGGCGTTCCATGTTCATGTTCAATCCTAATTGCCATCCTAATTGCAAAAAAAAACAATTTTGTAAATGGCAAACAATTGCGTATAAACGTATAAACATAATTGCCATCCTAATTGTTCCGTTATACGAAAAATAATTATTTTCAGGCAGACAAAAATTCGAATATCTCCTTAAATTGTTTTTTCGGTATGTTTGTGTGAGGGGCTACATCTATCCATCTGTCCATTATGTTGTTAATTGCTAGTGATGTCGGTATATTTGTAAATAATGATATCACATCGAATGATACCAATATTTCGTCATTCTCTAATTTTGATTTTGTAATGTATCCTTCAGTAAAGAATGCCCCAAGATTGGAGTCTAAGTGTTCTCTGCCCAATACTTAAAAAAGTGACCCTGCAATCTGCGCCAATTACCGTCGGATCAGTCTCCTATAAGGCCTATAAGGCATATAAGGTTCTGTAATGAACGTCTAAAGCCGAAAATGAGCGAACTGATCGAACCTTATCAGACCTGGTAAATCCATCATAGGCCAAATATTCAAATTGAGACAAATACTGGAGAATACCCATAAGAAGAAAATCAAAACCTTCCATCTTTTTGTTGATTACAAAGCCGCTTTCGGCACACCGATATGGTCAAAATTCTTTGAAGCACTGTCTACTTTTGGTATACCGCCAAAGTACGTTCGACTTTTCATAATGACGTTGAGTAGCACGCGAAGCTCCGTCAAAATAGGAAAGAACCTCTCCGAGCCTTTTCGATACCAGAAGAGGTTTTAGGCGAGTGACACCTTATCGTGTAACTTCTTTAATCTGCTGATGATACTGCGCCAGTGTCCAAATGCTAACAGATCGGGCACCATCTTTTATAAAGATGTAATGCTACTTGCATATGCCGGTGACATTGACATAATCGGCAAATCCGAACGGGCGGTAAGCAAGGCGTTTTAAGAAATTGAGAAGCAGTCAAAACTCATGGGCTTAGCAGTAAATGAGAAAAAGACGAAGTTCCTAGTCTCAGCGCGTCTTGGACAATCTGTTGCAATGGGAGAGTACATCTTTAACGTTGTAAAGGACTTTGTCTACCTCGGAACGATGATCACCAGCGACAACAACATCAGTCTGGAGATCCGAAGAAGAAACTTATCTTACTTATCTTGCAAACTAATCTTACTGCGGGCTTATAGCCCATATCCACTATAATCACATATTTCGAAATGTAGATATTTTTTCCTGAGCGTTTCCATATGATATGTACATTTTCATTTTACTTATTCAACAAAGTAGCTTTTGAAATGCCAAAATTGTTTTTGGAATTTAGTATTACTTATTTCAAAGAAAAATGGAAAAGCATTGTAAGCCTAGTGGGAAGACTATCTTTTACATACGCCGAGGTTGTGGGCTTAAGTCCCCATGGTGGCACACTTTTTTTTATTATTAACTAGCTGAATACACGGCGTCGCCCGGGTTCTTATGATTCATAAGAGAGCGATTTTATTCAATCTAGTGCAGGCTGCACGTCGGTATAAACATTTTGGACCTTTCGACCTTTTTCTCTATATAAAAGTCTCCATGATAATCTAAAATCAAGAATGCAAATTTCGTGACTTTTTTGACCGTTTGGTTAATACTTCCTATTTCCCCTTCTACAATTGCCGTCTATCAAATCTTCACAATAATCCAGGCTCAAATCGAAAATTTGCAATTTTCGCAATATTTTGGACCGTGTAATCAACAGCTTTTATTTACCAACGCCAGCATTGTAGTATTAACACTAAGCGCTTTCATAAATATTTTGCAAATTTCGCGATTTTTGGACCATAGCAACCTTCTCAGGCATGGCAATCGAATGAACGGTATAGTTTTTGAAATGTCGCAGTTTTATGACCATTTCCGGCCCATTTCTTCAATTTAGATACCTTCGCGGGCAAGCGTACAACCATTCCTCAAAGCTTCATCAAAATCGAACATTTTTCAAATTTCGCGGTTCTTGGACCATTTTCCGCACATATCTTCTACTTGGAAAGCGTCGAACCACTATCCAAAGATTTACCAAAACCTCAAATTTTTTAAGTTTTCGCGGTTTTTGGACAGTTTTCTGCAAATTTATTAAACTTAGAAACCCTCCCGAGCAAGCGTTTAATTCATTCCCAATGTTTGACTGCAATCGGATGAACGGCATAATTTTGCGAATTTCGCGATTTTTGGAGCTTAGAAACCTTCGCGGCCAAGCGTCTAACCATTGACCAAAATTTCATCACAATCGGCTGAACGGTATAGTATTTGAATTATCGCGGTTTTTGGACTATTTCCCGCCCATTTCTTCAAATCAGAATCCTTCACACGCAAGCGTCCAAACATTCTTCAAAGTTTTATAACAAACGAACATTTTGCAAATTTCGCGGTTTCTCCTACTTGGAACTCTTCCCGGGCAAGCGTTGATCAATTTCCCAAAGGTTTAGCAAAAACGTAAATTTTGCAATTTTCGCAAATTTTTTCAACTTAGAAACCTTCCGGGGCAAGCGTTCAACCATTCCCACATTTTCGTTGCAATCGGATGAACGGTATAATTTTGCAAATTTCGCGGTTTTTGGACCATTTCACAGACATGAGACATAGCCTATGACACTTTCCTGATCGACATGAACTTACTGTGAAAAATTCGTGAAGATCGGTTCAGCGGTTTAGACGCCCATAAGGGACAAACATACAAATATACAAACATACTTTCACTTTTATATAGATGTATAGATTTTATTTAAAATGCTTTTAGTATTGTCTATATTTTTTAAAATTCTGCGTGGTCCAAAAATCCTTTGAAGTACATCGGTAAAATTTGCTCAGTCTTTTAATGTATCTATCATATATGGGACGCTCAGTCGGATTGTACATTTTTTCCAATGGAATAAATGTAACATATTTTTTTATATGTGATAATAAGTGAAAAAATGTACATATTTGCTATAGACTCCAAGTCTTCATCTTCACCAACAACAATAGTTGTATTTGTCAAATTGAATTGCTCTATTGCTGTTTCAATTATGAATATGTCCGCATCATTAATAGCTTGTTTCACCAATATATTTTCAGCAGTAAATTTTTCTTTCAACTTTGAAATGACTTGAAAACTTGAGAGTACTTCATCAAATAAAATATCAATTGATAAGCCATATTCGTGGAGCGTTTCCTCCTGAGCTATTGCTATATTTAGTTGGAATTTTTGTTTAATGTTATGTTTAAATATGTTTATGTTTATGTTTAAACTAGCTGAATACCCGGCGTAGCCCGGGTTCTTAAGATTCTTAAGAGAGCGATTATATTCAATCTAGTGCAGGCTGCAATCTAGTGCAGGATCGATCTTTTTCTCTATATATACGTCTTCATGATAATCTAAAATCAAGAATATTTTGCAAATTTCGTGACTTTTTGACCGTTTGGTTAATACTTCCTATTTCCCCGTCAACAATTGCTGTCTATCAAATCTTCACAATAATCCCGCCTCAAATCAAAAATTTGCAAATTTCGCAATATTTTGGACCGTGCAATCTACAGCTCCCATTTACCAACGCGCTTTCATAAATACTCATAAGGTTATTTTGCGAATTTCGCGATTTTTGGACCTTAGAAACCTTCGCGGGCAAGCGTTGTCCAAAGTTTTGTGGCAATCAGATGAACGGTAAAGATTTTGAAATTTCGCAGTTTTATGACCATTTCCGGCCCATTTCTTCAATTTAGATACCTTCGCGGGCAAGCGTACAACCATTCCTCAAAGCTTCATCAAAATCGAACATTTTGCAAATTTCGCGGTTCTTGGATTATTTTCCGCCCATATCTTATATTTGGAAACCTTTCCGGGCAAGCGTCGAACAACTATCCAAAGATTTACCGAAACCCCAAATTTTTTAATTTTCGCGGTTTCTTGACAATTTTCTGCAAATTTCTTTAACTTAGAACCCCTCACGAGCAAGCTTTCAATTCATTCCCCAAAGTCTGACTGCAATCGGATGAACGGTATTATTTTGAGAGTTTCGCGATTTTTGGACCTTTGGAACCTTCGCGGCCAAGCGTCTAACCATTGACCAAAATTTCATCGCAATCGGATGAATGGTATAGTTTTTGAATTATCGCGGTTATTTGACTATTTCCCGCGCATTTCTTGAAATCAGAATCCTCCAAAGTTTTATAACAATCGAACATTTTGCAAATTTCGCGGTTTCTTCTACTTCCTGGGCAAGCGTCGATCAATTTCCCAAATTTTTGCGAAAACTTAAATTTTGCAATTTTCGCGGTTTTTGGACCGTTTTCCGCAAATTTTTTCAACTTAAAAACCTTCCGGGGCAAGCGTTCAACCATTCCCACATTTTCGTTGCAATCGGATGAACGGTATAATTTTGCAAATTTCGCGGTTTTTGGACCATTTCACAGACAAGAGACATACCTATGACACTTTCCTGATCGACATGAACTAACTGTGAAAAATTCGTGTAGATCGGTTCAGCGGTTTAGACGCCCATAAGGGACAAACATACAAATATACAAACATACAAACATACTTTCACTTTTATATAGATGTATAGATAGACAGTTCATTTACACGAGTTGTTTTTCCTAACGAGTTGTGCTGTTGGATCCGAAAGGATCCATTGTTTTGTAGGTCGTTCTGTTATTACATAGTGATCATCTTCCTATCATAATCTTCTCTGTACATAGCTACTGATTTTTTTCACTTGACTGCTTGTGTTATTATTAGTTTATCTATGTAAGTTTTTAAGAATTTTTCCGTGTTTCCCGCAATCTTTTTTGCCTGTCCTCTTGTGTTCCTTGTATTTGATGAGTCTCTGCGTTAGGTTCATCACAATTGCCCTTATTGGAAATGAAAAATTTAACATAATTTTCGCTAAATCAGCCATGAGACAATTTGTTGATCGAGATCAAGTAATTTTTATAATCGAATCATCGATAATCTAGTTTTTTAATCAAATTTATAATTTTATAGAGCAAATTGTCCCGTACATAAATGACGGAAAAGAACTAAAATAATGTTTGGAGTATACCATTTATACTATTCAATCGGAAGGCAAAATTATAAGGGTTATTGAAGAAAATAAATTTGTCGGAAAATTACCCGCCCGAAAGCACCTCTCTGATAATGAGTATCATTTTTATGAAAATATTTTAAAATTTTATATTTTTTTCACTTTACGAGTGAATTCTGCGTTTATGTGTTTAGCGTTTATTTTAATCATACAAAATCACTCGTAAAGTGAATTCTGCGTTTATGTGTTTAGCGTTTATTTTAATCATACAAAATCTGAAAAAAATATAAAACTTTACGAGTGAATTCTGCGTTTATGTGTTTAGCGTTTATTTTAATCATACAAAACCTGAAAAAAATATAAAATTTTAAAATATTTAAAATATTTCAGTACATCAGTACAAAACTATGGGTCGTTGTAGGAGTCAGCTGTGGCAGAGGAAAAATTACTTTACATTTGGAGGAGTCCGTGTTGGAATATTTGATAAATTTAACGCTTTGCCGATATCAGCATTAAACACGACTCATACCAATTTAAGAAGGAGCTCACTGACATCAACTTTAATGTTAAATTTAAGGAAAAGGGCTGTGATCCCCAACTCACTACCATTGTTCTTATATTTTTAGCAGTACTCAACAATATTGTTTAGAGTTAAGAATATTTGATTCCAAATTATTTGCCGTCTCATTCTCATAAAAAAAAAAACGTAAACGTGACGTAAACGACATAAGCATAAGGATAAGGAATGATCCTTATGCTTATGTCGCTTATGTTGCTTATGAAAGCAAGTTTTGCCTCTGTGTGTGTGTGTTGAGCTCAAGTGGAATAGGCCTCCTGGGGATACTACGATAAAAAAAAAACCCGCCTAGATGTATAGACCTCAAATTGGTGGTGTGGAAATAGTTTATGTCATAGTTTATGACGTGTCAGCTATTTTCCATCTTAAAGTTAAAAAAGCTCCTAATTTTACAAATAATTCCATGTATTTTTTTCCGCCTCCTTTTTTTTTTTTAAATTTTAGAAATAGAAATAATTTGTAAAATTCCAAATTTAAAAAAAGGCAATTAATGCAAAATTTTGTTTTTTGCTTTTTTTTATAGCTTGGACTTTTGAGAATATGCCCTCAAAGGATTTTTTGAAATTCGAAAAACTTTAGAAGATAGCTCTTTTAATGACACAAGTTGTCCCAATTTGCATTTAAACGCATTTATCTCGAAACCACATTTTTCGAGCTGGCGGCCAGTTACACTGAACCGATTTTGATGAAACTAAGTGAAATCGACGCAGAATTGTTACTATTTTGGTCTGAATGTACATGGTCGTAATTTTAAAAAGCTTTTAAAAATTTTTTTTACTCTATTTTACAAAAAAAGAGCCCAAAATCGATTTCGTCAAAAGAAAACACAAAATAGGTTTCAGACCAGAATGACATCTATACTGATTTTTGCTATTTATTTCAGACAACCGTTGACGAGAAGTTGTGGCCACACTATCGGGGGTGTCCTGGAAATCTCTAGAGATTTCGGCTTCGGTTGGTTTTCAAATCGCTAGAAAAATCCGTCGGTGTCCCAGAACTTCGAGAGATTTCGTTTTCTTCGAAAGTCTAGTTCGAAAGTCGAGTTCGAAAGGTGTGTGTATAAGATTACAAAAACAGTGATATATTGAGTGGGTTGGTGAATTCGCTATTGGTTGGGAAATGTATTGTCTGGTTTGAGTATTGGTTGGTTTGCCAAAATCTCCGAACAAAATACGAGAGGTTTGAAACCAACCGAAAGAGATTTCTAGGAAACCGAGAATTGGTTTTGGGTTGGAATTTGGTTAGAAGAGATTTCTGGGACACCGCCGTATACCTTTTTCTTGAACCCCCCACTTTGACGGCCGAGAATTTTTGAACAGCCCTCATATCGAATAAAATTTTTTTTTGGAATTTTGATTTCGTCACACAAATAGAAACACTTTCGAGTAGCTCATGAGCATCAAACCAAAGTATTCCTATTTATCGGCGGTGTCCCAGAAATCTCTTCCAACCAAATTCCAACCCAAAACCAATTCTCGGTGTCCTAGAAATCTCTTTCGGTTGGTTTCAAACCTCTCGTGTTTTGTTGGGAGATTTTGGCAAACCAACCAAAACACAAACCAGCCAATAAATTAGGCAGCCAATAGCGAATTCACGAACCCACGCAATATATCACTGTTTTTGTAGTGGGACCATAATCTTAAACACACACCTTTCGAACTCGACTTTCGAACTAGACTTTCGAAGAAAACGAAATCTCTCGAAGTTCTGGGACACCGACGGATTTTTCTAGCGATTTGAAAACCAACCGAAGCCGAAATCTCTAGAGATTTCCAGCACACCCCCGAATACTTTATATACGGTTTCGTTCAGCTCGTTCAGTTCGAAAGTCTAGTCCGAAAGTCGAGCTCGAAAGGTGTGTGTATAGGATTATGGTCCCACTACAAAAAAGAGCTGATATATTGCGTGGGTTCGTGAATTCGCTATTGATTGCTTAATGTATTGGCTGGTTTGTGTATTGGTTGGTTTGCCAAAATCTCCCAACGAAATACGAGAGGTTTGAAACCAACCGAAAGAGATTTCTAGGACACCGAGAATTCGCTTTGGGTTGTAATTTGGTTGGCAGAGATTTCTGGGACACCGCCGATTGTGACGAAAGCAAAATTCTTGAGTGCTGGTATTTTAATCTATATTTTTTTTAATCTGTGTTTTTTTCATCAGCGGCGCTGGTTCCGCTAATGCTTTTCAGAAAATATACTGGCGCCATCTGTTGCGAGTTTTACTAAACTAAACGGGACTCGAAATTACAAATTCCCAATTGATGTCGCTACTATATCGTTTTTTTTCAAAAAAATGTAGATGGCGCTTTTGATTGCCTTTACACTTACGACATTCAAAACAAAGGGTGACGTAATTATTTTAATTCCCAACATTTATACCGCTCTCTCTTACAAATTCCCAATTGATGACCAAAAAAAATGTAGATGGCGCTTTTGATTGCCTTTACACTTACGACATTCAAAACAAAGGGTGACATAATTATTTTAATTCCCAACATTTCTACCGCTCTCTCTTCCCTTTTTTCGTTCGCTCTCTTTTCTTTTCTTTGATACTTTTTCTCTGGTCCTTTTAACAGCGACTGTCGTTTTTAACAGCGACGGTACTTCTTAATTACTTCTTAATTGACTTCTTAATTGAATTCTGTTAGGTCAAACTCCTTATGGCAAAAGAAATAATTCTTACGAAATTAATTTAAATTGTATTAATTAAAACTGCTGAGCTAAACTTTAAGCTAATATTCACTTACTTCAAGCAAAATAGACTTCGAAATTAATCGAGTTTGATTTTTAGACGGATTGAATTTTAAAATTAAAAAGATTTCGAGAAGTAGCCATTTTCTATAGAAAAATAAGTAAAAATATATAAGGATTCAAGGATTTAAAAATTTAAGGATTCAAGGATCCGATGTTTTTTTTTTAAAGAATATTTTTCGGCAATTCAAGTATTTCTGAAACTTGGGTAAAAAAAGTGCAAAACGACACATACTCTCAAAATCGGTTTAGGGTTTAATTTTAATGTTCGTTTTATGAACCGTGGGAGAAAATAAAACTTTCACCTAATTAGTGTATGTAGTATTGTGTTTAAATTTTATAAATTTAGTGATTTGTACAAGGGAACATGTGGAAATTTGAAAATTTGTATTTGTGTTGAGATCGACTCATTAAGCGACATATTCATTGCACATATCAGGCAGAAAAATAACATTTCTAATTTTTTTCTGCCCCGGGCGGCACATTTTAAGGCGGCAAATATCTTTGATAATTCTAATTCAAAGATTTTGGGAGAATGTTTAGGTTCGAATCTTGGTTCTTGGAATTCAAAATGATATTTCGAATTTGTTACCTTTGATTAGTTTTGAGGTAAATAATGCCCGTCCATCTGAGACTTAAATCGATTGCATTTTTCAGAAATTCAGCCCAAATCGTAACCATGTTTGGTTTAGTCAAATTTCTGTATATGTCGTTATAAACATGCATAATCCATTTTTAGATTTTCACAAGCAAATTTGCCCTTGCATAATTTTTTCTCATTTGGGTGCATATTTTGCACTTTTTTTTTTAAAAAAAGGTCCTCTATATTGGATTGAATTTTGCTGTCTAATAGCTATTAAACAACAGTTTTTTGCTTTAAATCATTTTTTTTAACAATCAAAGTTTAAAATTTTTCAAAGGAAATTTAAGTAACGTTACGACAGATACTAATGCTAATCGTGAAAAGATTTTTGAATATGATAACTTGAAAAATAGTCTTATGTTATTTCAAATCCTTCTAACAAAAAGGTTTAAGTCAAAGAGCTTTTACCAATTCGCAGAGATTTGCCATTTTGTAATACTAGCACACATTTTAGCACCAAGTATTTCATATTTATTTAAAGTATTCATTCGTACAAATGTCACGTTACGACAGATTTGAAATGCCAATATGCCATAAGCGTCAGGATCGCGGAAAAATTTCTTTTAACAAACTGTGTTACTAAATCTTAATTTTATTTTCGAGACGATCAATATGGACCAGATAATAACAAAATTAATAGAAGACTGTCTATAGTCTTGTTGAACCAAAGGAGAATATTAAGGTTCAGAACAGGTTCAGTTACCTGTTTGGCTCAAAGCCGATTGCACCCCTGATTTTTATACTCTGTACCAGAGGTACACAGAGTATAATAAGTTTGTGAAAAAGTATGTAACAGGCAGAAGGAAGCATCTCCGATCGTATAAAGTAAATATTTTCTTGACCATCATCAACACCCGAGTCCGTCTGTCTGTCTAGATCTCGGAGACTTTCTAGTTTCTTCTGAGCTAGAGCAATTGTAATTTTTTCATTTTAATGTCAATTGAAAATTTTCAATTGTAATTTTTCATAGCTCGCAAAAAACTGTTAACCATTTTTTCAATGCGACCCGCCTGAGTGAAAAACAGAAACAAACGCAACACAAACTGTCTCTTACTGAGCGGAACACTTTTTCTCGCACGTCATGTGTTTTCTGTTACGTGTGTTCGGTTGAGCATCCGACAACATCCGACAGCAACTGTTTTGAGCAAAAACTGTCTTCAAATGAGCAGAACACAATAAGTGTCAGCGAAAAGTGCTTTTTGTTTTTGTTTTGTGCGTTAGTAGGCTGTATGTTTTTGTGTATTATTATTTTTTTTTTTTTTAAGCTTATTTTGTATTTATTGAATCTTCTCTTAATGAGACTAACAATATTTTTTCAGATCTTAATCTAGAAGCTATTTTATAAACCATCCACTGTTGGAGTTAGTTTGTGTTCTGCGGCCCTTCAAGTCAGTCGCTGGGTTGGTAGGTCATTTCTCCTGAGGCGAGAATGCGTTGCCAGCATGAAAAGAGATTTTGCAAGTTGATTTGGGTGGGTGAGAAGCTTCTCAGAATATTTTTGTTTAAGTTGCTCTATTTCAGTTTCGACCAATGGGATGCTGAGGTCGTTGTGGATACACTCATTGCGAATGTACCATGGCGCTCCAGTGATGGTTCTGAGAATTCTTGATTGTGATCTTTGAAGGATGTCCACACTGCTCGCACAGGCATTTCCCCATAACTGCGAGCCATACGTCCAGACAGGCTTTATGATGCTTTTGTACAATAGGACTTTATATTCCAGTTTAAAAGGGGAACGCGAGTTGATTAGCCAGTGAAGGCTGTTGGCCTTTAGCTTGATTTAAAGCTTTTTCGACTCTATGTGTTTGCGCCATGTGAGCCTTCTATCGAGGTGCACACCTAGGTATAGAGCATCGTTTGATTGCGGGATCTGGGTTTCATTTAAGGATAGCTGGGGACAGGTGCTTCTGTTGAGTGTGAACGTCACATGTTTACACTTTTGCTCATTGATTTTTATGCGCCAGTTGGCCAGCCACTCTTCCACTTTAGCTAGGTGCCTTGCCAGCAGACTTGTTGCGTTAATTGGACATCGTGATCTGCTTACTCATTTTGACGAACTGTAAATACTCTGTTACTGACGCAACTTTCTAAGACTTTGTGAGTATTTGGGGGAAGCATTGTCCTTATCTTGAATATAAGACCATCCAACCAAACGCGGTCAAATGCTTGGGCAACATCTAAGAAAATTGCAGAGCAGTATTCGTGGTGCTCAAACGCAGTCCGAATGTCTGAAGTTAAACGGTTGACTTGCTCAATAGTCCCGTGCTTTGCTCTAAACCCAAATTGATGTGAGGGAATGATATTTTGTGCATGGGCATCAATTTTACTGAGTAGGATCTTCTCAAATAGTTTTGACAGGCAAGGTAGCAGACTAATGGGTCTGTATGATGACGCTTGTGTTTTATCTTTTCCTGGTTTCTGAATCATTATGATTGTGGACTTCCTCCACTGAGTTGGAAAGTATCCACATCGCAGAACAGCATTGAAAAGTCTTGAGATATAAGTTCCATAATCATTTTAGGTGTAATAAGGTCATGTCCTTTTCTAGGATTTAGCTCTCCGATGGCATTTTTTATTTCTAGCGAATGAACTTTGATTGGGTCAGTTTGTGCGGCGGTCGGAACCAATGGAAGTTCATAGCCATTGGTTGGAGGATTTGGCTGGAAAACATTTCTAAGGTGAAGTGCAAGGACAGTTGCCTTTTCTTCGTCGCTGCGGGCCCATCTTCCTGTCTGATCTCTTAGAGGCGTGTCTACCTTTGCAGGTGGCTTTATGCTGGCGCGTGCCCTCCATAGGGGAAATTTGGTGCTTTTAGGCGATAATTTTTCGATATAACGGCTATGTGCTAGCTGTTCTTCGGCTTCGAGTGCTTTGCGAAGTATGAGAGGTGAGGGCTTGAACTGAGTTGTCAATGTCTTCTTCGCTGTTTATGGTTGGGCTCAGCTCGTTGTGACTGCTGATATATTTTTTTGTATTTGAGCCAGTTTGTCTTGTGTGATGTCAGTCTCCGAGGATATTCTCTAACATGAGGGCACTCCAGAAGGGTGAATATTATTGGAGAATGGTCTGTCGACAAGTCAGCAAGGGCTTCTGCAATTACCAAGTTTTGTGGAACTTTTCTTGTTATAGCAAAGTCTATAAGATCGGGTAATTTCTTTGGATCTGCCGGCCAGTATGTAGGCCTTCCCGGAGATACATAGTCAAGTTTGTTTGATGCGCGCGTGAGTACGCTGTAGAGTTGCTTCCCTTTGGGATTGGTCAGTCTGGAGCCCCAGTGGGGATGTTTCGAATTATAGTCACCCGCAGCCAAGAAGCGTTGACCAAGTGTATTAAAGAAATCTAGGAATTGATTTTCTGATATTGCGAAACGTGGGGGACAGTAAACCGCGGACAGAGTGATATTGCCTCGTTTAGACTCTACACATATCGATGTGGCTTGTAGGTAGTTTTCCGAAAAACCTGATAGTGGGTAATGCTTGATACGGCTCCTGACAAGGATGCCAGTGCCACCATGGGCTTTGCCATCTGGGTGATTTGTGCCGTAAAATGCATACCCAGGTAATTGAAAATTGTATCGGTCCGTCAAGTGAGTTTCTGCAAGAAGCATTATGTCGATTTCATTGTCTTGGAGAAATTTTGATAACTCCACTTTGTGGCGGGGAATGCCATTTGCATTCCAGAGTGAAACTCGTAGGAGAGCCATTATTTGGATTGTTGCGAAGTAAGCATTTGAATGAGAATTCCTTGTGTTCTCATTTGTTCTTGCATTGCGCTTTGCATATATACCATAAAATCCTTCAGCGTCTGCTGTAGCGATAGAAACATAGTTTCTAAGCTACTATAGTTTGATGGTTGTTCCGCTTGTTTTGATGGCAGTGTCGGCTCACTTCGAATTTCATGCGAAACCGTAGATATGGGTGCGGGTCTGTCATTTCCTAGTTTCAAGGCGCTTGCGAAAGAAACACCTTGGGTTGTAGTCGTTGGGGCAAAGGTCGATCTCGTAGCTTTGGTGAAGAAGACTCCAGGGGTCGACTGCGAGGGTGTGAACTGATTAAGGTTTCCATTGGATCGGGCAAATTCTGTGCGCGTATTAATCCTGCTCTTCAGATCTTTGTAGATTGGGCAACCTCTGTAGTTTGCAGTGTGGTTACCTCCACAGTTACTGCATTTTTTGACAGATGGATCCTCCTTGTTAGCAGGGCATGAGGCAGTGTTGTGCAGCTCTCCGCATGTGTATTATGAATGTACATAGTTAAGGAAGTCTTCTGCCTTTGAGTGCCGAGTTCGACCGTTTTTTAAAAAATCGTGTAAAGAAAATCCGTAAAGATTTTTTAATCTGTTTTTGTATTTGGTAGGGCAACCTCTTGAGAAAAATACAAAATTAAAAAAAAAACCTCCAAAGGACTTCAAAAAAAAGCATGCCCAATGCTCACACGATTACGGGATTATACTGCGTCCAAAAAAAAAAAAGGAAACAGGGAAAAAGTTTGAATGAATGCCTTTATCGTGCGAGGGCGGTGGAGTATTCAAGTCCAAACTTAATTATTGGGTGAATATCAATGCAATTGGGTTTATAAGCACCAATTGTAGAACGTTTACCACAATGGCCAGAAGTGGGAGGTTCAATGTCAGACCTCATTTTTAATAGAGGGCGATCTTAGACTATACCGTGGTTTTTGAGACAATGTATGTAAGATTCGGAATTCAAAATTAAAACAATTATGAACTTTTTTATTGTCTTCACGACCCATTTTGCGAACGATTAAAATTAATCCAAACGCATTAAAATCACACAGCCAAGTGACGGTCGTTATACAAAGACACACACAGCGCAACACACAACCACATATACATACGCAAAAAACACTTAGGAAGTATGCTCTCGGCAAAAGTGTCAGTGAATGACAGGAGAGAAACAGGAACGAAAAAGGGCCTTTGCTCTGAGAGCGACAGAAATGAACAAAAACAGAACTGAAACTGTCTTTCGCTTGCCAAACAAATTTCGTTGTGTCCGTAACCTAACTGTTTTTTGTTGACACGCTAAAAGTGTTGAGAGTTTTTTTCGAGCTCTGTTTTAAAAAAAATTTTCAAAAATTTTGATGGCCGGGTGGCTCAGCGGCTAGAGTGCGCGACCGCTGTGCATGAGGTCGTGAGTTCATCACGCCTCGGAACATCTAATGAAAAGTTTTTTTCTTTGAATAAAACTTAACATCCGGCCACACCTCTTTGCTGTTGGCGCCAGCATTGCAGTAATTAGCCATGAAAAGCTTCTCAAACTGCCGTTCGGATTCGGCGTTAAACTGTGCTAAAATTAGAAGCGCACAAGCCAAGAGATTTAGCTCTCTCTCTGCTCGGCTTTGGCCCTTTGAGGCTGTGTCATTTTGACAAGCTAATTTTACTTACTTACAATAAAAAAATTTTAATTTGCATTGCCAGATTTAATGCCAATTAAAATAAATCAATTAGCATTACCAATTACACTAGGCAACAAGGAAGGATTGGTAGTGAAGCTTGATGATTTTAGTGTGCTAAGCCCGACTGCGTTATCAGAAATGGTCCATCACGTCTAGTTATTTATTAATTTGAGCTTATGCTTTAAAGGAATATTTTCACTCTTTTTATGAACGTTTTGTGGAGTTCTTTTTCGTTTGATTTGGCTGACTTTGATATTATCTCAAAGTACTATTTCTTAATTTCAAAATAAAATATTCCAAGCAGTTCTACGATTTTCTTTAGAGAAGATAGACCATTTAGAATACATGTCCTTGCTTTGTACCGCCTATTGGTATGCTTAAAATTTTCATAAGAACTATAGTGATTTTGCATAGCATATTTTTGGCAATAGACAATTCAATAAATTATAACACAAAATGTTATAAAAATCGTAGGAATGTTTAGAATAGTTTATTTTAAACCTAAAGCGTAGTACTTTAAGAAATATCAAAGATAGTTTAAACATTAGTAAAGGTTCCCCACAAAAAGTGCAACTTTAAGCTTAAATTACTAAAAATCAAGACGTGATGGACCATTTCTGAAAACGCAGTCGTGCTTAACTCTCGAAAATCATCTAAAAACTATTCAATATACTTGTGTTATTAATGCTAATTAAAGAAAATAATGCCAGTGGCACAATCCTGGTGTCTACCGTTTGTGATAAAAACACATAATTTTGATGAAAAGAAGCCCGCGCCGAATTTTTCGCATAATAATTCTTCATAATTCGGATTTTTTTTTGAAAGTGTTAACATTTTTTTTCTAGATAAGTTGCATCAAATGATTAATTTTAATAAAAATTTGCAAAACTAACCGATGGGTGCCATATCAACCAAAAGCGACTTGTCATGACAAAGCCATGGCTTTGGCGCCATCTATGAAATTTCTTAACAAAAAGGGACTTAGGGTTGCCAAGTCTTACATCAATAATTTATTTTTTCTCGAGATTTCTGTGTCTCCCCGATAGTATATTTAAGTTTCAGATGAATTTCAAAATTAAAACAACCCTGGAAACATATTTTGTGTCTCTGATAATTCGTGTTGGATTGCGTATTGGCAAAATACGAGAGGTTTGAAACCAACCGAAAGAGATTTCTAGGAAACCGAGAATTGGTTTTGGGCTTTGATTTTGTTTAAATTTAATTTTTTTTAATTTGCAGTAAAAAATTCAAAACTTCCACCAACATAAAATATCGATAATTTTGTTGCCTGCAAATTTCGTTCACCAGCGGCCATACACTTTTTTGATTGTTGATTTATGTTAGATGATCTTAAGCTGTTTGATGACATCCAGATGAATTCCTGTCTGATGACATCCAGATGAATTCCTGTTATCTGGATGTCATCAAACGGCTTAACTGAAAAGTTATGCTCGTCCGTTTCCGATGTCATTTTGCATTTAGAAGCATTTTAATTTCGTTAAATTGTTAGATATTGCAAAAGAGTATATTTTTTTGTCATTTGAGCCCATAGCAATAAAAGCACTCACCCTATCACATTTTTGTAATGGGAAGAACTTTTTCTTTTTGAATTCTTGTAGAGTTTTTCAATAGGTGCAATAAAATAATACATAAAAACAGTTTATCGATAATATCACGATAACTATTCGACAGATTTTTTCAGGTCGATTTTCGTGCTCAGCGGGCCAAAATACTTAAGGAAAAGTTGTTTCTGTGAATTGGAGAAAAATGCTGTCGAGCTAGTAATCAATCACTTCGTGCCAACCATGCATTCACACATTCAAGTCATACAACCATTCCAGTGCAGATTCCCAAGACTCCAACCGTCAACCATCTTCAGCTTTGATTTCCCAACCAGATCCCAAGACCTCACAGCGGTTTCTTCCTTGGCTTGTCAGAGTTAGTTTGGTGTTTGTAAAGTCGTTTAAGACTTTTCTATTAACCATTTTTTGATTTTTTTTTTTAATTTTTTATTCATCAATATCCAATTTGTCACCTTCAAAGCCCTCGGATATAATACACTTGTGACAACGCTTTTTCCAATCCTCGAAGCTCTTCTGAAATGCGCTTTTCGGTATGGCCAACAGCTCGTTCTTTGATTCTGACTTGATCTCATCAATTTGAGCCGTATTGCTTCACGCAAACGTTGCATAACTTTCTTGTAGTATTCCTTATTAACAGTCCGACCTCGGGGCAGGAACTCATGATGCACCACATTAAAGAATTAATTAATTAATTAATTAAAGAAAACAGTGAGCAAAACCTTCACATATACCCACGTTTCGTCACCGTTTGAGTAAACCCGGATCATCGTTGACGTCATTCAACAACTCCTGAGCGATACTAATGCAACGTTGCTTTTGCTCAAAATTTAGTCATCGAAGAGCACACGTTTGTGTTTTTACGTGACTGATCTTTTCGGTTACCAAAAACAAACTACTAATCGAAATTGGCTACTAATGCAAATATGTTTCCGAATATAACAAAAACAAAATATCGACAATCGAATGTAACTACACAGCCCCCGAAAATTCAAAATTCTCCTTTTGCTTTGAACACACCTCGGAACCGAGAAAATCGGATGGTCACTTCTTGTAGCTACCATACTAATTTTTTTTTTTAGTTTTTTATTTAATTTCCCAATGACACAAGACATGAAGTTTCAAGTGTATTTAAACTTCGGCACTGACGAAGACGAAGTTGGTTTTGCTTTCTCGTTAAATTTGTTCTAGAATAAAAAAAATTAGGAAATGTTGGACTAAAACATCTTTTTGAAAGCTTCGAACATTTACTTCTCAATTCTATTTATCTTTTTTTTTTTAATATAATTACACTACCTTACACCATTTTCGATCCCGACCTTTTGGCAGTCATTTAATATTTAAAAGCGCCCTTGTCCAAATAGAAAAAATTTTTGGTTCCGTTTTCGACAAATCGGAAAAAAATAACTCTAGAAAATAGTGTTTAAATCAATAAACCTAAAGATGGACACATTTCCTTAAGTGCAGTTGAATTTCGTATTCAGAACGTTGTGATTTTGAAGCTATTGAGGGTTATAGTAGAAACTTTGCTCCAGATTTATCAGTTAAAAAATTAAAAAGGCAAAAATATTGTATTGTTTAAAAAATGAGTTTGGAAATGGGAAAAGGGGGATCATGAAGTTGTGCAAAAGTATGTAACAGGTAGAAGGAAGCATTTGCGACCCTATAAAGTATATATATTCTTGATCAGCATCAACAGCCGAGTCGTCTTAGCCATGTCCGTCTGTCTGTCTGTCCGTATGAACGCGTCGATCTCAGAGACTATAAGAGCTAGAGCCACCAATTTTTGCATGTGTATACCAGATTCAAATCGAGTTTGTTTCAGATTTGGAAAATTCCTCCCCCTCCCCCCCTTTAAGCGCAAAAAACTGTCAGAGCCACAATTTTTAAGTTAGACCTTCGAGACTTTATATATATCAAGAACGGCCCAATATCTATCTATTCTGAAAAGATCAATTAGATCGGACGGAAAACACCGAAGTAATATACGAATCAATTTTGCTTGTTGGAGAGAGGGGGCCTTGCATTGTCAGTTACCGCGTTTGCGCGTGCGTGTGGGCGTATGTTAGAGTGTGTGTGTATGTGTGAGTGTGTGTATATGTGTATGAAAACACAAGAAAACACTCGACTACACCTCCCTTTCTTGTTTTGTTTTGTTGCATAAAAAAAACAAGAAAGAAAGTCGGTGAAGCCCGACAATAACATACTCTATACCTGTGAAGTGCTGCCCATCACCGTGGCGACCGGTGCTGCCCATAATTGTTTGTTTTTATTACACTTCGAACATATTTTTGAGCACTTTTAAAACGTCCGCTCATTGCTCTGCCCCGTCATATCCTTGGCCAACAATCTATTTAGTGTGGATGTTTAGATGTTTCATCGTGTTCATACACAAAAAAAAAATAATGTCAATATCGATTTGAGAATGCATTTGAGGTGTTGATTGCCTCAACAATGCAAATCGCTATAAGTCGATTACATAGATCAATAATCTCGTTCTGGATTCGAGGACTTATATATTTGGCGTTTCTTGGACCAGTATCTAAGTGCTGCTTTAATATGATATCACCAGCATCTACTCGATATCTTTTTATGCACTCAAGGACACCCAAAATGACGCAATTTCCGTTGACGTAATTACCGTTGACACTGAGTAGGTTAGCCAGTTAATTGTGCTTAAAGCGCAAGTTTCGCTTTTCTCTTTCCAGAAATTCATATGCAACTAGTGGAACCTGAAAGCATTTCATAAACCATTGGTACCTTTTGTTTCGAGAGCACCTTTCAAATCCTTCTAGTCTTATCCTTCTAACGGTCATATGAATTTCAACTTAGTTTCTCATGCCAACGCATATTGGGACAAATGACCCCCTTTTCTGTGCAAAAGTGGTAAGAATCAAAGAGCCGTTTTACATTTCTTGTTGTTGTTTTTAGTAAAAATGCTTCAAAACTAAGGCTCGTGATGTTTGTTTGTTCTAAAAATATAACACCGACACACAGCTGTGCGTCAAAGTCAAAGTCGATCAAATTTAAGTGGGTGTTACTCGAGTTGTGTTGCTAATAATTTATTACTTTAAAATGGAAAATAGGGGAACTTAACTTTGGCACGGCCGGCTCGGCATTAAAAACAAAAATAGTTTTCTAAATAAGACCAAGTACTTTTCGGACCTTTCTGTTTTGAGGGTTGTCTGACTTTCGACCAAACATAGTGGAGTCAGGGAAAATCATGGCAAACTACCAATTACGAAGTTTGGAGGCGATTCCATTTAAAAGAAAAAAGTTTTTCTAGAACTTCTTTTCCGACCGATCAATCGTACTGTAGCTATATGATATAGTCATCCGATTTTGAAAAAACTGTGTAAATGTATGTAAAATAATTATAAGGACGTTTCCATTGCAAAAAAAAAGTTTTTCTCACTAGAACTAGTTTTTTGACCGATCGTTCCGATGGGAGCAATATGCAATAGTCATTCGATTTTGGCCTAAATTTGTAGAATTGATTTGTAGAAATTTGTAGAATTGAATTGAAAAGCATAGCACATAAATAAATGCCAATTTTTAGGCCATTTTCATGGGAAACAAAAAAGTTTTTCTAGCTAAGACAACTACTCAGACTATATTTTTCTATGACAGCTATACTATATATATGTCCGATTTCGAACAAAATTTGTGGAATTATGGAAAATCATAGCAAACTAAATGCAAAGTTTGGAGGCGTTTCCATAGAAAACAAAAAAGTTTTTCTCACTTTAGTGAGAGTTTACTAGTTGTTCGATCGATCGTTCCAATGACAGCTATATGCTATAGTCATCCGATTTTGACCAAAATTTGTTTCTATGTCAGCTATATGCATAGTCATCCGATCGGGCCGGTTCCGACAAATGTGCAGCGTACAAGTACTAAAAGTCATCGTACAAAGTTTGGTTAAGATAGCTTTCAAACTGACGGAGGAGATAGCTTAGAAACAGACAGACGGACGGACAAACAAACAGGGCTAAATCAACTCAGCTCGTCAAGTTGACCAAGAATATATGGGGCGTTCCAAACAAAAAAAAAATATTTTCTGAGATGATCTCTTCGAATTGGATGAAAATTGGAACAAATTCAGCTTATTATGAGAAAAGATAAACCCCAAGATTTGAGCTGTATTGGAACTCTTTTGCGGAAGTCCTGCGCTTTAAAAGGTAAAATTTTGCATTTTTAAAATTTTAAACAGCTCGAGACCCGTTTAAGCTTTGCGATTTTTTTCAAATGTTCATGTTCAAAAGACATTCTGAAAATAATTAAAAAAATTTTTTTTTCCATTTCTTTGCAAAAAAATTGATTTCTTTAAAAAACTTAGCCTAGCAAAAAAGACCCATTCTTCAAAAATTTTGAAAAAAATATATGTAATAGCCGCATCTTTTTCAAACATTTTGAGTGTCGGTAGCTTGAAAATTAAAGAAGTTCTGGCCATTTTTGTCACGTAATCTAAAAAAAAATCAATATGGAAAATTTTTTAAAAATTGCAAATAAATTTTATTTTTGGTTCTTAGTTTGCCCAAACATCTTTTTTAAGCTAAGAAAATAGTTTAATTTAATTAATGTGATAATTGATGAATTTTTGTTGAAACCTTATAAAATTCTGCATATATCTCTAAGTATATAAGAGACATATCAAAAAAAAGAGCACCGACACATAGCTGTGCGTCAAAGTCAAAGTCGATAAACTTAAAGTTTACTCGAGTTGTGTTGCTGATAATTCATTACTTTAAAATGGAAAATGAATAGACACGTATGTATTTATATGTTTAATTAAAACTGCTTCATATTTATGTCGCTAGAATGAATTACCAGCTTTGACTTAATGTAAGCCGTAACAAATTTTGACCCCGTACTACTCTTTCAAATTTTCAAAATAGGTGTTAAAACTAGCAATGGTTTTTTTGCAATTTATTTCAAATTGCTTTTTTTTGCGTTTTGCAAGTAATTTATCGTTTTATTTACTTAACCTGAGTATAAAAAAAGGCTTTGTTTGAAATCCGACAAAAAAGAAAAAAAATTAATGCCGTTTTCAAGCATGTAGTTGACAAAATTGGAATTGATCCAACTTCATTGCATTAAGGGTTGCAAGATGGTTAATTTTAATTTTTGGTCGTTAATGGGTTAAGTTCTTTAACAGGACCAAATTGCTTCAAAATATATTTTTGCAGTCTAACAATTCAAAAGAGGGGTAAGCGCAGGATTCCCTAATGGATAGGTGTAAATGTTAAATAGCAGAAACCAGTATTTCAAATTAACGGTCAAAAGAAATCCCCTGCAAACGGAATCCACAAACTTTAATATAAATGTTAAATAGCAGAAACCAGTATTTCAAATTAACGGCCATTTCCCCTGCAAATGGAATCTACAAACTTTAATATAAATGTTAAATAGCAGAGACCAGTATTTCAAATTAACGGACATTTCCCCTGCAACCGAAAGGGAAAGCAAAGGAGAGGCACCGAAAAAAAACATGATTTTAACAGTCTTCTTATTACTTCTTCTTCTTTGGCCATTTGATGGTAATAAAATCATCACAACCGTTTTACGGTCTCGGCCGCTGCAACTAATGCCCGCCACTCGACTCTGTCCCGAGCGACATTCCACCAGGAGGACACACCCAGCTCCGCAATATCTCCCTGCACCTGGTCGCGCCATCTCCGCTTGGTCGACCCGGCCCGGGATTGCCTCCTAACTCGTTCGCATGCCGACTGTGCACCCGTTTTACTGGAGCGTTATCATCCATACGGGTAACATGTCCTACCCAGCGCAGCCGCTGTTGTTTTATGCGCTGGACAAGCTTAGTGTCCCCATGGAGCTCGTACAGCTCGTGATTCATTCGGATGCGAAATTCGCCGCCAACGTTTAGAGGTCCATAAATCCTCCGAAGGACTTTTCTTTCGAACACGCCAATTGCCGCCTCATCCTTTGATGACAATGTCCATGCTTCTGCGCCGTATAGCAGGACTGGGATGATAAGCGACTTGAACTTCGTCTTTTCCTCATTTACCGCTAAGCCCATGCGTTTTGACTGCTTCTCAATCTCTGAAAACACCTTGCTTACCGCCCGTTCGGATATGCCGATAATCTCAATGTCATCGGCATATGCAAGTAGCATTACATCTTTATAAAAGATGGTGCCCGATCTGTTAGCATTTGGGCACTGGCGCAGTATATACTCCATCAGCACATTAAAGAAGTCACACGATAAGGTGTCACCCTGCCTAAAACCTCTTTTGGTATCGAGAGGCTCGGAGCGGTCTTTACCTATTTTGACGGAGCTTTGTGTGCTTCTCAACGTCATCTTTCTCTCTTGGGTCTTCTCCAGGACTTGTCGCAATGTGAATATCTGGTCCGTGGTTGATTTGTCAGGTCTAAAGCCACACTGATAAGGTTCAATCAGTTCACTTATTCTCGGCTTTAGACGTTCACATAGGATGCATGATAGAACCTTATATGCAATGGGAAGAAGACTGATCCCGCGGTAACTGGCGCAAACCGCAGGGACTCCTTTTTTAAATATTGGACAGATTACACTTAGATTCCAATCTTCGGGCATGCTTTCTTCGGACCATCTTCTGCATAGGAGTTGGTGCATGCACCTTACCAGCTCCTCACCGCCAGCCTTGAACAATTCAGCAGGCAGCTCATCAGCGCCAGCAGATTTGTAATTTTTTACCTTTTTTATGGCTAACAAGACTTCATTATGGTCCGTCGGGTGTATCTTTTTGTTATCGATTGGTGGTGTCGCTACTTCCCCAGAGGCGGCATTGTGTTCGTCATCACCTCCCAGCAGGTTAGAGAAATAGTTTCTCCATTTGTCTAGTGCCACTTTCGGATTTTTGACCAGATTTCCGTGCTCGTCCTTGAAAACCTTCGGATAGTTGCCTAATCGTTTGGTAGAATTTTCGAGTCTCATTCCTTCCGAACAGCACTTCGACTTCCTCCCTCATGCGCCTTTCCTGCTCATTTTTCTTCCTTCTGAAAAGGCGTTTCTCCTTTCTCCTTTTCTCCCGGTATCGCTTCTTAACAGCCCGCGTTACTCCAGACTGCAGAGTTCTCCTGTAGGCAGCGTCTTTCACTGCACTAAGACTCGTACATATATATCTCAAAATAATAGCCTGAAACAGTAGTTTACAAACATAAAACAGAACCGCACTTATACATGTTGCTTTCAAACTGCCCTCTCTCTTGAACATGTATGAAGTGAACATCCGTATCTGTTCGAGCTTCAAAAGAAAATTGAATTGTGTTTCAGCCAACAGTAGGATTTCTGTTCTCATTGAAAGCGGTTTACATTGGAACCTACCGCGCTATGTCGCTATATCGTGCGTGGATTTCAATTAAATAAATAGTTGAAAATGTATGTAAAATAATAAAAGTGGTTATGTTTTTTAGCATATGTAAATAAATGGTTATAGTTGCGTTGCGTCTATAACATAAGTGCAAGCAAGTGATACAGTAAATTATTAAAAAAGCACGTTGGAATAAGAAAAAAAAGAAAAGTGCGATCTATCGGTTAAAATCAACTTACTTTCCATACCAGGATAAATAATTATAGATGATGTGTCAAATACCAGTCAATCCAGTATAAAACAAAGTTTCTTTGTTAATGCCAAAAAAAATTACTAAACTTAACATATTGAATAAAACGGTTAACTTATATTTCCAATTTTAAACAATAACATTTATTGTTTTTGTCAACTGTAAATTTAACCGGGGCGATAAGAAGGATAAACTCCTTTTTTACTGTAGTAGCAGAAGTCTCGGTACATGTAATGAAAAGTATTTCTTTAATAACTTTAACACAGCCGGACATCTTTACTTGGTACTGGCACCAGCAATAAGCATTTACCGCTGAATTTGGAGGATATAAAGTAAAACTGTGCTTATCATTGAAATAATTATTTCACCCCCGGGTGAGTTCAATCGTTCAAAGTCTGGGTCCCACGTGAAGAGTTGTTGTCTTCCTTGGTCCACGGAATACTTTTTTTAAAAAAGTATTTTTACTTCATACATAGTAGGTCTTAAACCTAAAAATTTGTGATACATTACTTATTCTCTTATTTCTAACCAGTAGTTTGGTAAATAATATAGTTTTTGGCTTTCGGTTTAAGATTTACATCAGTTAACCCAGCAGGGGCTTTACAATTTTTGTAATCAGCATCAATGACTTAAGTTCCAGTCTTTGCAGATTTTCCTCAACAAAAGGTCGAACACAATAAAACGCGCTTGTCTTTCACAACGACTAAGCCCGCTGTGCAAAAGGTCGTGGGTTCGATCCCGCCTCGGAACATCTAATGAAAAGTTTTTTCTTTGAATAAACTTACACCCGGCCACCCCACCCTGCTGTTGGCGCCAGCTTTGTAGTAATTAGCCGTGAAAAGCTTCTCAAACTGCCGATCGGACTCGGCGTTTCTATTGTGCGAAAAGAAGAAGCACACACGCCAAGACATGCCAAATATTATTTTATTTATTATGCTCAATGGCACTTAAAATGAGACAAGCAGTGTATCAATTACAGCTACTGGAATTATGATTTGATTTCGTTCCCCAAAGATGCTGTTCCCAAGCTCCCAAAATCGATTTGCAATTTCAGTCAATGTCAACAGTCTACAACAACAGATAGATCAACAATCATGTGGATTTTATACCCGTGAGTTGCAGAGTAGATTGGTTTAGGTGAGGTTAACTAGCGATATCTCACTTAAGCTTCAGTGGGCCCATTGCGATACCAAATATAGTATTTTTCTACTAAAAGCGGATGGGGTATTGTCTCCTCCCCTTTTTATACTCTTTACTAAAGGTTCACAGAGTCTATTAAGTTTGAGCAAAAGTATGTAAAAGACAGAAAGAATAATATCCGACCCTATAAAGTATATATGACAAAATAATATTTTTCGTATTCTCTGTGGCAAAATAGTGTATACGTATTTCAGCATTTTAAATTGCTTGCTACCCAAAGCTATTGCTAATAAAAATATAAAAAAAAAATTGCAAAATTTACGTCTGAATTCCTTTTTCAATTAAAAATTATTTTAATCTTTTTTGGTAACCAAATTGCGAAAATTAGAACGAAAAAATTAATTGCCGAGAAAGGGCATTTTTTTCTTCCATTTTTTCTTAAAATCAGGTCTTGGATTTGGTTACCAAAAAAGATTAAAATAGTTTTTAAGTGTAGATAGCAAGTAACTCAAAATAATTAAAAATTTTAAAAAGCTAAATTTTCTAAAAATGATTGTCAGCGAATTAAGAATATTGCGACAAAATGCTGAAATACGTATACACTATTTTGCAACAGATGTTACGAAAAAAATTATTTTGTCCAAAATAAAATTTTGGGTGGTAAATTTTTCATGGATTAACCCATAAATATTCTTGATCAGCATCAAAAGCCGAGTCGATATAGCTATGTCCGTCTGTCTGTTCACTGAGATGGTAAGTGATAGAGGTTTGACATATATGGCACAAATGCTCCTTATACTTGCAGGCAGATCAAGTTTATTTTCAATTTTGGACACGCCCGATATTTTTGACCGTTCGATCTTCACCTCTACGTATTGTCAAATAATAATCTAAGCTCAAGGAAATTTGGCAAATTTTGCGACTTTTTTGACCCTTTGGTTTACACCTCCAAGCATTTTGGACTGTTTAATCTGCATCTTCCATGTATCAACGCCTGCAAAGGGAAAAAAATTAACGGCTTTCATAATTATGAGCATTTGATAATTTTGCAAATTTCGCGGATGATCGGTATAACTTTGCAATTTCGCGATTTTCGGATCATTTTCCGCCTATTAATTTAACTTAGAAACCTTTGCAGGCAGGCGTCCATCCATTCTGCAAAGTTTCCTGGCAATCGGATGAATGGTATAATTTAGCAAATTTCACGCTCGAGGACCATTTCCCACTCATTCCCACCCACTTCGTTTAGCCATTATCGCAATTGAATGATCGGTATTATTTGTTAAATTTCGCGGTTTTGAACCATTTCCGCTTGTTTCTTCAACTCAGTACCTTCCCTTCTTACAATCTCAGATCTGTTTGTTCATACGGACAGACAGACGGACGGACATGGCTAGATTGACTCGGTTATTGATGCTGATCAAGAATATATATATTTTATAGGGTCGGAGATGCTTCCTTCTGGATGTTACATACTTTTGCACAAACGTAAAACACTCTGTGTACCTCTGCAAACACCCTTAATCTAATAAGTCTTTTTACAAAAAATCGAATAAAATTTTCGATTGTTTGGCAACCCTGAAATTGTTATCGATTATCAAAGTCAGCTGTTGAGTTAAGAGATTGTTGCCATAAAATTGGCGTCAACTTTTTGGTAACTCTGCGGACTTGCACATCATCTAAATTTGTTATTGCAAATAATGGATATTGAAGGCCAGGGTATGTAGAATGTATAAATGTAAACATTTTTGATAATGTAAAATATATTTTTGTTTTGTGTTGTCCCATATACAGAGAAAACTTAACCAAAGTGCTCGTCTTCAGTTGAGTGAAATTTTCATGTCGAACTTCACATGAACAGAAATACTTTTGAATTGCTTTGAATTCTGAATGCTTATGAAAAGAAGTCTTAATTGAATAAAGTAATGTGCCGAAATAAATTTTCATGTCATCTGGAATCAAGACTTTATGTAGTAAATGTTAAAATAAAATAGAAAGTGTGTACTACGAGTAAAAGATGATATTAACTTTGTTTGCGGGCGTTGTAGTACTTTCAATTTCTAGATGAGCTTAAATTGATGTAAGGCCTATTATTATGTAGGAATTAAGTTGTAACTATCATTCATTATTCAAAAAATTTGAAGCTCGAAACACAAAAATTTATTGTATGTCGTATAAGGAGCTTAAGATAAAAGTAGTTATCGAATTTCAGTCCGATAGCGTTAAAAACAACAAAGTTGGAGCAAATCAGTCTGATCGGTTATGTGTCAGCTTTATAAAATAGTGGTCCGAACCGAACCAGATTTTGCAAGTCAAGCTAAGAACTTAAAATACGAACACAAACCAAATTTCAGTCCGAAAGCTTCAAAAACAACAAAGTTGGAGCAAGTCGGTCCGATCGGTTATATGGCAGCTATATGAAATATTGGTCTAAGTTGAGTAAATCTTTCTAAGTCATCCTTGGGGCCTAAAATATGCTTAAAACCAAATTTGGGGTCAAAATCTCAACAACAAGAGTTTATGCCAAAAAAGCAAAAAAAAAAAAAATACGATTCAGGGCTGCGATATTCAGGCCTGTCCTTAATTCCACTTCTATGTCATCTTTTAAACATTGGATTTGATTCATGTTCTCGCAATCCGAAACGGTACACAGGTCTGTTTTTGTTTGCTCTTCTTTATTTTTTCTCGCGTTCTGCACGCACTTTGCTCTTTTCAGCACCAGATTTGAATTTGTACATTTTCGTAAAAAGGAAGAATTTTCATCAAAATTGCGTACTAGTCTTAACAAGTAATCAAATAATTTCAAAGCTGTTTTGAGAATTTTATGTAGATATGCTACTCCAAGGTGTTGTCTCGACCGATGCCGCGCACTAAGTGAGGTGTCAGGCGGACCAGTCGTTCTTTTTATAGCCGGCTGCACGCAGTTGGCAGTGACTGCGCTGTCGATTGGAGCAATCGATAAGACTCCTATAGTCAGCAGTTGGTGATCGAGCGGCCTGTTCTCAGCTGGTGTGTCATCGATAGGGATGGTTATGGCGCGCTTTGGCTGTCAATTTGAATGAGCTCGTGTAGATCATTTATTATAAGTAGACAGTGGATTTTGCATATTTTTAAACCGATTTTTATCCTAGTAGACTATGGCAAATGTGTTTTTAACAAATTTTTGTCAATTGGTTCACTGCATTTTGTGTATTGCTGACGGTTCAACTAATGAAATAACCATTAAAGTTATTTATAAATTTATGGGTGTTGGGGTAACTGTTAGCCTCAACTTCTAATGTGCACGCAAAGAGGCACAAGCAACTTAGGTTCGAAAGAATTCTAATGGGGTTGACCGGACACAGGAGCGCAAAAAATACACACGTCTTTCACTTTCAATACAACAATTTGGAGTGCCCTTTAATTTGCCAAATTCAATGCTTACAGGCTAACTCGCTCATCTGCATGCATGCATATATGTGTGCGCAGCTGATTGAACAGATAACTACAAAGATCAACGAGAGAGCAACTAAGGGCATAAGAGAAACTTCAGATAAGCATAGACTTAAGAGTAAACAATCTTCAAGTGTATTCACAATATGTATGCTGGCTGCAACCAGCTGTGGCAATTTGAACTAACTAATTAACAAGGTGAAATGCCTTAACAATGGGGATTTTTTGGCATTATATAAACGTAAAGAGTAAGCCCAACTTTGGCCTACTAGGATTAAAATCTGTTTAAAAATATGCAAAATCCGCTGTCCCAAAATTCGATTCGGGCTTACTCCCAGTTTTTTACCATCTATGATAGAGTCAAAGTTAGCATCATTAAATAAATTTTTAATTTGCGGACCGCTTAGTAATTTGCTTAGTCTTGAACATTTCTGGCGTAGATACAGGTACAGAGAATGTTATAGTAGGGCTTGAAAGACTTTCTTTCTTGTTTTTATACCCTTGCAGAAGGTATTATAAAATTGTCCGGATGTTTGTAACGCATTGAAGAAAGCATCTCCGACCACATAAAGAATATATATTTGTGTGATCACTGATGCACGACGAGCTGAGCTGATTTAGCCCTGTCCGTCTGTCCGTCCGTCCGTCTGTCCATCTGACCGTCTGTCTGTTTCTATGATATCTCCTCGGTCAGTTTTAAAGCTATCCTCACCAAACTTTGCACGAAGTCTTTTGGTACAAATACGCTGCACATTTGTCGGAACCGGCTGGATCGGATGACTATAGCATATAGCTGTCATAGGAACGATCGGTCGAAAAAATAGTTTTAGTGAGAAAAACTTTTTTGTTTTCAATAGAAACGCCTTCAAACTTCGTTTTTCTTGGTTTGCTATGTTTTTACATGATTCCACCAAAAGTCTCCATTCGTGCGTGTTAAATGAAAAGTTAATGGCATCCATTAAGCCACTAATATCTTTACAATGAGCTAAGCTTTCAGCACTTTCAAAATATTGCGTCAAATCCCTTTGCCTATTACGGATAGATGTAATAGTCGCTCCACTTTTTAAAAGGTTCCATTTGTACATCAACTAAAGGTTATTTTTTAACATTTTTTGACCAGATTCAATGTAAACGAAGCATTCCATGAATGTTGTTATTGTACATTTCAATAAACATTTAGTGACGTCAATCAAGCCCGGATCTAGTATTCGCCTTTGACGGGGGCTAAGCAACTCTCAAGAAAATGATTTTAGAACAAAAAATGTTAATTTATTGCTGTATTACGAACAAATAAAAAATAAAGAATTTCTTGCTTGGATCAATAATTTTTGATGTCAAACGTACGGTAAGAAAGCCAAAAGCGAATTTATTGATCCAATAATTAACTTTTGATTCCAATTTTTTTGCTTTATGAGTTTTCAAGTCTATTTTATTTAACTTTCCTTGCGTTCTTCGTTCAAATACGTATCGCTTACTAATTCCGGAATAAGAGCTAATTAAGCTCGATTAAAAGAACAGAATCTTTTAACGTTTTATCAGGTGCGTTTGCACATTTCTTTAAACTTTTTATGCGATCATATATACCTGATCCTGCCAAGACCATTGTTGCAATACACTGTCAATTTTAATTTGTTTTTCATAGTGTATGTTTCCCAACGATAACCCGTTGAGTCTGTGATCAGTAGACAGCGGATTTTGCATATATTTAAACTGATTTTTATCCTAGTAGGCCAAAGTTAATGTGCACAACATTATACGTTGTGCTGACTCTTTACGAATATTAAATTCTAAATAATTCGGATTTAATTTCAAAATGGCTTAAATTATTATTTCATAAGCTGCACTGTCAGCAAAAGACACTATGCAGTGAACAAGTTGACAAAAATTTGTTAAAAACACATTTGCCCTAGTCTACTAGGATTAAAATCGATTTGAAAATATGCAAAATCCGCTGTCTGGTGCCTCAAGTGTAGATTTGCTTATTTTAGCACCCTAAGTTTTCGCAATTCTTGTGCCACAAACTATTTCTTGTTTCTCAGCAATTGTTTCCTTCGTTCTCATGAATTTTGGTACCTTCCACAATTTTTAAGCTGTGTTCTTTGTATAATGTTCAAATCTCTAGATTCAGAATATTCAAATATTGAGCTGAATCTCAATCTCAGAAAAGAAATAATGTAATCCAATAAATGGTAGTAAATTGTGCACTGTAAAACAGTTCAGTAGTCAGTTCAGAGCTTGTAAAATGTACATTGTACGAAAGTGTACATTTTAAAAGCTAACAGCAAAAAACCCATTTTTACTAGATCTTTTTTAGTGTAGTTTGGAATGCTGAGCTCGAAAATCGATTTCAAAAAATTCAGCTGTGGAGTTTTTGAGTTGAAGAATTTTTAATTTTCTTACGAGTCGAAAACTAGAAGATGAAAATCGCGGTTTCCAGTTGAGCTACGGAATTGTTGAATTGGGGAAATGTATATTTTTTGTAAACATTTTAGTAGAAATGTTTTATTTTGTTCTTTTTATTGAAAATATTTGAAAAATTGATTTTTTGGTAAAAATAGTCATTACCTATTATCAAAATTTAATAAAAATTAGATCTAAAATAAAAAACATATTTTTTGTCTTCTTTACCTAAACTTCATATTAATACGGAAGCTGGGAACAATTGTGTCCATTGACAATTATGTATTTTGGAGATTTTTTAGAAAACCATTTTTAGTAGCGTCGACTTTTCTTGATTATTTTCTCTGACCTGACTCTATTTTTATACTGACAAAAAGAAAACGAATAATAGTTTTGTATTCTTAAATATTTTTCCTAGGTGTGTAAAACATTTGTTCGGACGTTTTCGAAGAAAAATCAATTTTTCTAAATAATTTTTGTTTGTTATGTTCACACGCTATTATTGGAAATTCAATAAACTTTCGATTCATAAATTGTTTAATGGCATTTCACGTTTTTAAATTGAGAAATTTATTAAAATGTAAGTGTTCCTACCGAACGTGGTAAACAAATCCACATAAAAAAAGGCTCGCAGAAGATATTTTTAAAATCGATCTTGAGTTCGGAATCTAAAAATGTATTAGAAAAGTTATAGCAGAAATGGGTTATTTTTGTTATTTTTGTAAACTAGTTTAACTAGCAATCCTCAGTGCGTAAGTTAGAGTCCCTTTTTATCCAAACATATAAACGAGGAATTTTGAAATTCATTTTGTCAACAATTCTCTTGGTTTCTGCAACAACTACATCAAAACTTTGTTAGTAAAAAAAAAAAAAAAAAAAATAACATCCTCAACCTTATCAATTTATCGTGAGCGTTAAAGTAGGAATGAATAAGAAAGCAGCTTCGCGCATAATATTGCCACTTGAAGAGAGAATAAAAGTTGATTTGAATATTTCGAACAATCGTTCATAATATTTTAACACTTATTTCAAAGTTCTTCGTTTAGTAAGTGCATTTCACTGCTGATAGCTTTATGCAAAAGTTGACATATTTTCCAGCATTTTTTGAAATTCTTTATAACTGCACATTTATTGTGCCACCCCCCTAGATCCGCTACTTACGCCAATGATATCAAGTAGCCTTTTTAAAACCCCTATCAAAATTTTTGGTGGAAATCTAGTTATCCTCCCATAAATTTAATTCTTGATATTCGGAATTAACGCTCTGTTACTTTGTTAATGTTCTTTACAAAAATGCAAAAATAATTCTATAATTAGTGCATATGTTAATCTATATGATCAGATGGTTTACATAAATGTCCGACAAAACCAATGCCTTGTAGCAGGTGGTTTAGTTTGACAAATTGCTATAAGTCAAATAAAATTTGACTTTGAATGCCAATTTCGACGCCATTGGCATTGCTTATTCCGCGTGTTTGGTTTTCCTCAGCTGCATTGATATGTTGACAATCCTAGAGGCTTCATAAAACCACAAATTAATGCTTGGTGTGGCTTACATAAATTCTAAAACGGTCCACTGGGCACTATGAATAAATATTAACCTATTTTATACTCTTCAAAAAATGAGCAAGCCAGGTACCATTTTTTTAGACTTGAGACGGAGAATTATCTGAAATAAAAAATCTAATTTCAACTATTTGACCAAAAGCTGGCCTTAGCATTGACATTTATGGACTCATGTTGATGAAATTGGCATTATGGATTGGTGTTAACCTATAATATACTCTTATTAAACGAGTTTTCCATTAATTGTTAAGCAAGGTACTACTCAGAAAAAAATTCGCCATGAATTTAAGAAAATCGCCTTATTTTAAAATTGGCCCTGGTATTTAGAAAAATGTTCTAATAAACGGAGAAAGTTTTCCGAAACTAAGAAAAAATATGCCATAAAAAAATGTTTCTTAGAAAAAACTTTTCTAAAAACAAGAATCGCCCAGATTTTTCTGATAATTAGGTCGCATTTTTCTTAGGTCTTTTTCTAAAAAATAAGGCAAAATTAACCTTTAATTTTAGAGAAAAGTAGCCCTTAATGAGAGTACTGTAATTTCTTAAAAACAGGAAAATTTTCTGGAACTAATTTTCTTAAAAATATGGCGATAGTAGATTCAGGATTTTTTACTCCACTTCAAAAATTTAAGTAGCCCATTCAGACCTGCCACTTCAACGATGTGAAATAGGCTAACTGTCTAAGCGGCCGCCGTCGTTGCGCGTGACATAGGTCTTGGGTTCTAATCCTAGTGAGTCCCTGAAAATGTTTATTTTTTTAATAAAAATTAATCAAAGCAGCTGGGGCGTTGTTCAAGCGACCTGTACCTAGACCGCCTCTATAAAGGGAACACCGGACTTTGTCAAGGGCACAGTCTGACGCATGATATAACAATACAAGGTATGGCGGATAAGTCACTGTGCTCTCAGTTCAGTCTGGCTGGGTTTTTGTGTGTTTTTTGGGTGCACAGGCTTACTTAGCAAAAGCTGTCAGTCCACATTTTTGAATGTACGCCGTACCTTATGTAATTGTATCATGGTCTGGCGTAAGAAAAATCGAGAGCGGACCCAAGCCAGAAATATATATATTTTATATTTTTTTTTCAAATTAAATTGTGAATATGTTTTAAAAAAAGTGAGCTTAAAAGTTTGTCGTAGTGGGCCCAAGTAGTGAAGTTTTTGTGTTTAATTTCAGCGTGGCCTGGAGGATTAGTTTTCATCCCCGGCCACGTCATAAATATGCTTGGAGGCTTTATTTAATTTTTGTTGGAGATTTGGAGGAGCAACATTTCGCCCCGGCCATCTAGTTGATTTTGGATTTGGCCAATAAAATAATCGAGCACTGCAGGAGGAACATTTGGCCCCGTCCAACTCGTTCAAAATTTTTGTGGGATTTGCCTCCACCTACTTGTGTGGGAAAACTCTTTAACCGCCAAATACGGTCACATGTTGGCGCCGAGAAGGGAGTTAAGATCCAAGTTGCACTTACTTGGGTGTGGAGATATGTCTTGCTAAGCGCGCGCCGAAAAAGGAACAAACGCACCCTTTTATATAGTTATATTTATTAATAGAAATTTTTGCAACTCACATGCCTCGCCATAATCTCATTAATTTTTAAGTAAATCTAGCATAAAATATTCTCTTATTTTTGTAATCGTCCTGTGTTCGTCGTATTCGGGGTACGGATCAGCACCTACAATCTAGCTCATAAGCGGGAGAATATAATAGTGTCCCTCACCGATTCCAGTTGGAGCACCAAAGAGAATAGGAAGGAAGTGTTACACATGTAAAAGAAAAGAAAAAGGTTTTATTAAAGGTTTATTTAAAAACGTTTTTAACCTCATGACGCTATCCACGCCCGCGTGCGAATTCCACTGAGAAAAGGGAAAGAAAAATATTAGTAGTCATAATTATTAGATGTGTCCTTTGCCAGGAAATTGAAAATTTATCATGATCCCTCTAATAAACATAATTATTAGATTGGGTGATGCCTCTAGGAAAGGAGGCAAGAGAATCTGGAAATACTTTTTGATTATGCGTGTAACTTCATACAATAGTACGAAATTTGGAATAGTCATTATAATTACATTTTAACTGTTAAGTCTTTGTCCATTATTTATTTAATATGAATTTCGTTTCGTTGTATTACACACGGATAAAATAATCTGGATTTATTTCGGAATTTAATATATCCCATATGCAATAAAATAAAATTATACTTGTACCGGAGTACTTGTACCGAGATAAAAAGCAGGGTACCGTATCGGAACCGATACGGATCACAATATCACAGTAGCTTACCTAGGGTTAAATAGTTCAGCTTTTAAATTTCTTAGCCGTTTTCTGGCTTTAATTAATGTAAACACTGACTCATCTCTGTTAACTAACATAGCTCTGTTAAGCTAACAGAGTTACACCAACAGAGCTCTGTAAAACTAACAGAATTCTGTTAAGCTAACAGAGCTCTGTTTTTAGCGATAGATTATTCGATCGCAATCTATCGCTTATTCGAAACACGAACCATCACAAAGTCATCACGATCACGAACATAACACACACCTCTATGTAGTAGCTGCATTCGACGCATACTCAAAATCAGAGAGGAGTGAGTATTAGAGAACCATGTTGCGATGCCTCTCAGAATTGAGTGCTGTTAATGGATAGTCCGTGAAAAGATACTTTGTATTTGTTGCTGGCTAGTTCGAAATGTTGCTAAGGCGTTGAGTCATATGCGTTGTCTTTGTTGCTCCTGATGGGTTTTTTTGGTGCGAATAGGAATTTAGGTGGATGGAAGGGAGACAGGGCGCTGGTGCGAGATCATATGCTTTTTGTTTATTTGGTTTTGGGAAACATGTTGCTGGTTTTTCTTATAATTTAATGTTTCTAGCAATTGAGTGTCACTTTTATTGGAGGAAACATTGAGTTGTGGGAAAAAATAATTTGTATAATCTTGAAATTAAATAAAAATCCATGTTGATGCAGCAATGTAAATGGTTTTGAAAATTGTCCATTTTAAGCAAAGAAATTGTTGCTGAATTTCCCAATTTGACCATTTATTAAAAATTTGCTAGTTGAACATTGATTTTAGAATTACTATGAAATCATTGTTTTGGTCATTGTTTTGCTCCCCGCTAATCTAGCAGCACCTCCCACCCACCCACTTACAACCCACCTGCCGCTGAATACATAGTTAAAAGCATACCAGATTATTAATTTAGTATTGTTTTTAATGAATTGTGCAACTAAATACAAAATTAAACAGAATACCAGCTCTGTTTTTAGCGATAGATTATTCGATCGCAATCTATCGCTTATTCGAAACACGAACCATCACAAAGTCATCACGATCACGAACAAAACACACACCTCTATGTAGTAGCTGCATTCGACGCATACTCAAAATCTCAAAATCAAAATCGGCTTAGTGTTTACCTTTAATGTTCGTGGGTGTAAATAAAACTTTTACCAAATTAGTGTGGTTAGTATTGTGGTTGTTTTTGTTAATAAGTTAAGTGATTTGTACAAGGGAACATTGCTTTCACATGGAAATTTGCAAGGCAGTGGTTGTAATTGTATTTGTGTTGAGATCCACTTAAGCGAATTACACACACATAGATACAGTGTGGCCAGAAAGTGGCTTACAAACACACATATTCATTGCCCATATCAGGTAGAAAAATAACATTTCCAATTCTTTTGTTGCACAAAAAGATATTTCCATTTTTTATTTCAATATAACCTTTGTAAAATTACCATATATAAGGGCTGCAAACCGGTTTTGAACCGAACCGGTTCGAACCCGGAATTCCGACTATTAATTTACTGTGAACCAAACCTTGAACCGAACCTCTTTAATAATAAAAGCAGAACCTGAACCTGTTCCGAACCTACAGTTTCGGTTCGTTTCAACAAAAATGATAGACAAAACTCAACTCTGGGCAGCTAAGTCTTAAAATGGTCAGAAAAGTTTAATTAAAAGATCGTGATAATCTTTCTGAATTACTTATAAAGTCCCTAATAGCCTCTGCCTTTTTAAGATCTTCGACTTCAAAGCTTTTAAATGATTCAAAAAAATAAGAGTTTAACGTTACATTGGTAATATTTTTCAGATTACGAACAGTAAATAATATTTTGAATATTTCCATGTGATCTACAAATCGCGTCCGATTGAGAGGAGCTCGGCTTTGGCCCTTTGGGGCTGTCAAGCCATAAAAAAAGCGTCACGCGTCATGCTGACTTACATATTTAGTGGTCTTGTTGTTTATGGCTTTAAGGTGGTCGTGTAGGGGGAGTGGGAGTGGGAGTATCGAGCTTAGAGTATCGGGTACTTAGAGTCGCGTACACTCAGTATTAAATACAGAGTATTGAGTATAGAGAATCGAGTAATTAGTATCGAGTACTTAGCATCCGTTGCTGAGTACCAAATACAAAGTATCGAGTACTTGATATCGAGTACTTAGTATCAAGCACTAAGAATCGAATACTGCCTAATCGAGTACTGAGTATCGAGTAAAATAAAAGTAAAATTAGATTGTCAAGATGACACAGCCCCAAAGGGCCAAAGCCGAGCCTCTCTCAATCTCTTGGCCTGTGCGCTTCTAATTTTAGCACAAGAGAAAGGGACCTACAGTTTAACGCCGAATCCGAACGGCAGTTTGAGAAGCTTTTCATATCTAATTACTGCAAAGCTGGCGCCAACAGCTAAGAGGTGTGGCCGGATGTAAAGTTTTATTCAAAGAAAAAAACTCACGACCTCATGCACAGCGGTCGCGCACACTAGCCGCTGAGCCACCCGGCCAACACTGAGTATCGAGTACTTAGTATAAAGTTCTTAGAATCGAGTACTGAGTATAGAGTACTTAATATCGAGAACTTAGCATCGCATCGAGTATGTCGTGTCGAGTACTTAGTATGGAGTACGATTATCGATTACTGACTATCGAGTTTTGAGTTTCTAGTATATAGTAACCCACAACCACCATAATGTGAAAAGCGGAGCCTTTCGTACACGTTTCACATCAAGGCCCCGCGAGTGTTTTTTATTAACACTGTGTAAAGCATGGGCTTAACCAAGGCTCGAACCAAAACCTTTGCCTAAAAACCTCGAACCTCAAATTTCCGAACCTTAACCATTAATAAATTTTGGACCGAACCCGCGAGCCGGAGATCCGGAAAAATTTCTTGGCCCTGCCATATTTCGGTCGCACAAAAAATGTGCCCAGGGCGGCACAATTTATGGGCGGCAAATATCTTTGATAATTGTAATTCAAAGATTTTGGGAGAAGGTTTAGGTTCGAATCTTGGTTCTTGGAATTCAAAATGATATTTCGAATTTGTTACCTTTGATTAGTTTTGAGGTAAATAATGCCCGTCCGTCTGAGACTTAAATCGATTGCATTTTTGAGAAATTCAGCCCAAATCTTAACCATGTTTGGTTTAGTCAAATCGCTGTATATGCTTCATAAGCGTCAAGATCGCGGAAAAAAAATCTTTTAGCAAACTGTAGAATCAACGATCATAGCGTCACTAAATCTTAATTTTATTTGCGAGACGAACTCTAGCCTTTTTAATCAATATTGACCAGATAATAACAAGTAGATAGTAGTAGAACAGTAGAATGTCTATAATTTTGTTGAACCAAAGAGGAAATTAAAGTTCAGAACAGGTTCAGTTACATGTTCTGTTCAAAGCCGATTTGCAGTATAATAAGTTTGTGCAAAAGTATGTAACAAGCAGAAGGAAGCATCTCCGACCGTATAAAGTAAATATATTTTTGACCGGCATCAACAGCCGAGTCGATATAGCCATGTCCGTCTGTCTGTATGAACATCTAGATCTCGGAGACTTTCTAGTTTCTTCTGAGCTAGAGCAATTGTAATTTTTTCATTTTAAAGTAAATTGAAAATTTTCAATTGAAATTTTTTCATTTTAATGCCAATTGCAAATTTTCAATTAAAATTATTTTATTTTAATGCCAATTCAAAATATTTTAAGCAGAATTGTAATTTATAAAGCCAATTAAAATTTATAAAAGCCAATTGATGCCAATTGAAGAAAATAATGCCAGCGGCACAACCCTGGTGTCCACCGTCTGTGATAAAAAGACATTCAAATTAAGAAAATACTGAATCCGAAAACAAGCCCGAAAAACTCAAACATAAACTGATCACAGAAACCACGAACAAATTAAACAACAACAGACCCAAGGAAATAAATGCGGAACAAAAGAAGTTCTAAAGCCTACCTTTTATTCTATTCGTTACTGACAACAAATCATTAAAACAAATTGTTATCAAAACACAACTCAACAGCAGAATAAAAATGGAGAACACCAACAATGTTGTGTAAGAAATAGAGAAGAAGAATAGAGAAAGAAACGGAGAGAGCTGCAACGGGACCAAGCGCTCTCTGAGCAAG
This sequence comes from Lordiphosa collinella, assembly GCA_018904265.1. Taxonomy (NCBI): domain Eukaryota; kingdom Metazoa; phylum Arthropoda; class Insecta; order Diptera; family Drosophilidae; genus Lordiphosa; species Lordiphosa collinella. The sequence continues at coordinate 200,927 of JAEIFV010000445.1, read as the reverse complement.
CGAGTCAGTGAGCATTAAGGAGACGCTAACAAAGTATAACAACAACAGCTCTTTCCCAGCTTATTAACTGGCCACACAGCTGATTTTAAAAATGCAACAGTATTGGACTTAGAACACAGATGAAAGACGAGATTGACATTGGAAATCTTCCGATATCAGGAGAAAGGAGAACGGGCAATTAATCACAAAGACGACATTAAGCAGCATAAAATTACAAACAAGTAGAACATGACAACTAATTTGAGTTTCATGTTTATATTAAACTAGCTGAATTCCCGTCTTCGCCCGGTTCCTTATGATGTCTATGAGAGCGATTATATTCAAGCTTGTGCTGGCTGCAAATCGATATAATCATTTTGGACGGTTCGATATTTCCTCAATTTACTCGTCTTCGTGATAATGTAAACTCATGAATATTTTGCAAATTTCATGACCTCCTGTTCACCCGTCTACAATAGCGGTCTATCAAATCTTCACAATAACCCAGGCTCAAATCAAAAATTTGCAAATTTCGCAATATGTTATTTAATCTACAGTTTCCACTTAAGGGGGTCTTCTCATTCAAAATCCGTTTTTTGGACCCTTTTTAAACAAATTCTTATTTGAAAACGCAAAGAATAATTGAAAACTTTTTTATTTATGTATTACAAAAGGTTCAAGTAAATTAAAAATTTTTTGCCCGACGGGCTGTTCAAATAATGAGACTTCAAAGTTGGTGGTGAAAAAAGGTGCGTCCGGCGGCCACGGTCCGGGCCCGGACGTCGAAATGAAAAAACGGGTTATAATCAGTATAGATAATCCGGCGAACCCAAACAATTTTGTGATTTTTTGACAAAATGCGCCATTCAAAAAAAATCAACGGGCTTTTTTGTTTAGTGTAAAAAAATAGTAAAAATTTTTAAAATAGGTCGAGGTTACGAGAATTCGTCGTTCCATGTTTCATGAAAATCGGTTCATTGAACTGGAGACCCCAGTTGAAAACGGTTTCGAGATAACCGTTAAATGTAATTTTTTGGAAAAAAAAAAAAAAATTTATTAAACAGTTTTAAAAACGTATCCGTCGACACGTCATAAAACGTCGGTAGCCGGAAACTACGCAAGGTAAAAAAAAGTTGCTCAATGGAGACCCCTAAGGAGTTGCGAATTTAGTCACATTGGTCACTAAAAGGACTATATCTCCTAAACTAATTCGAGTTTTTAAAAATCCTTTTGGGGGGATATTTTTGAATATCCAAGCTATAAATAAATGCAAAAAAAAAAGTTGCTCAATGAGAAGACCCCCTTAACAAAGCCTGCGATTGCATTTCATCGCAATCGGATTAACGATATACATATGCTTCTAATTTTCGCGGTTTTTGGACCATTTCCCACATATTTTTTCAATTAAGAAACCTTCGCTGGCAAGCGTCCAACCATTCTTCAAAGATTCATCACAATCGAACGTTTTGCAAAATTCGCGGTTTTTGGACCATTTTTCTCAGATTTCTTCTACTTGGAAACCTTCCCGGGCAAGTGTCGAACTATTCCCCAAAGTTTTACCGAAACCTTAAATGTTGTAATTTTCTCGGTTTTTGGACAATTTTTCGCAAATTACTTCAAATTAGAATCCTTCCCGGCAAGCGTTCAACCATTCTCAATGTTTCATTGCAATCGGATGAACGGTATAATGTTGCAAATTTTGCTGTTTTTGAACCATTTCACAGATATAATGTGAAAAATTCGTGTTTCTTAGAATCTACCGTAGAATGCGTTTATGCTATACTCCCGGCTGGTAAAAAATTCGACCCACCCTAATAAACACCAAAGCTGGATCCAATTGAGTGGAGACTCTTTCAGTCAAATTTGAGTATTTTTAGACGAACAGCTGTAAATGCTGATCAAGATTATATATTATAGGTGAGGTTATAGGGTCAGATATGCTTCCTTCTGGATGTAGCAATACACTTGCAGAAACCCAATATACTTTGTGTAACTTTGGTAAACTATTTGATTTTGATGGTAGCGTGATCAGATTTAAAAATAAAACAAGTAAACAATGAAATTCTAAATTCATTTAAATCTGACATTCAAATTTGCAAATATATTAAAATTTTGGCACAGACAAAGTTGGATTTGCTTTCTCATTTGTTTTGTATTGTTTGTTATAGTTTGTAAAATATTTCAAGAAAAGAATCAAGTGTTAAAATGTAGGGTGCTAACTTCGGTTCCAGCGAAGTATATTTAACATTAAAGTTTATTTTTGTATTTACAATTGCTTCTTTGCCAGCTGTATCATATAGTCATCTTATTTGGATCAAATTAGAGTTAAGTGAAAGCATTTAAAATATGTGGCCGGGTGTGACTCTTCGGTTAGTCTGTGTACCTTCTGTGCAAGAGGTCGTGGCTTCGATCCCACCTCGGGACGTCTAATAAAAAAGCTTTTTCTTTAAAAATTTGCACACCCGGTCACCTTCACTAACTATTATTGGCTTTGAAGTAACTAGCCATAAAAAAATTTATCAAACTTTGGATGACCAAATTTGTCCTTTTTGAAATCTTGTCAAAATCTTTCAAATTTAACATTTTCAACCAACCAGCTAACTTATATTAATAGACAGGCCTAAATGATTAATTTTGAGTTATACTTTACTCAACCAATAATCTTATTTGCAAAATGATCGACATACATACATTAATCTAAGTTGCATAAATTAAACGTTTTTGTAAAAAAACAACAAATGAAGATCGGTTCAGCGGTTTAGACGCCCATAAGGGACAAACATAATTTCACTTTTATATATATGTATAGATGTACAGATAATTTTATTTATTTCATATTTAATTTTACAAAAAGGTGCTTCTGCAATGACTCCGAAGAGAGGTTGCACCTCAAAACTGATAGCACCAATATGAGTGCAGAAAACGCCCTCTCGACACTGACTTCTGTTGCAGGAGCAAAATGCACTACTTTGGCCAGTTCATATAGATCGGGGAATCACTCAAAATATTTTGTACATGGGCACATAAATTTGCAGATGTGTGTGATTTTTTAAGTTCAATAGGCCCAAAAGTCCTCACACAAATTTCACTGCCATGATAGTATTGGACAGTTATGCCTAAGATTCTACGATTTAGTCTAGTGGCTGTGTCCATTTTTAGGCATAGCATTCTATCAGTTAATAAAGCAACGATTTCTGATTTTATTTTATCATACTTTTCATTTGCAGGCGATTAAGAATTTGTGATGTTATTTTGAAGCTGTCTTAATTTAATACAGAAAACAGAATTTTTTGAGTGGTCACAAAATCAACGCATGCATCCTTGACTTCGCTTGGGCACATAGTCACTGTAAATTTAATTTTTTTCTGGAACTTCAGTCTTTTTTCCGCCAACTCGTTCACATATTCTTTTTTGTGCTGCTCAACCAAATGGCGCTTGAGATTGCAGACATAATTTCTTTGAGCGACTTGCTATTTCCTATAGCATCCACTCAGCTAGACGAGATCATTTTTATACCCTTGCAGAGGGTATTATAAAATTGTCCGGATGTTTGTAACGCATAGAAGGAAGCATCTCCGACCACATAAAGTATATATATTCTTGATCAGCACGACGAGCTGAGTTGATTTAGCCTTGTCCGTCTGTCCGTCTGACCGTCTGTCCGTCTGTTTCTATGCTATCTCCTCCGTCAGTTTTAAAGCTATTCTCACCAAACTTTGCACAAAGTCTTTTGGTACAAATACGCTGCACATTTGTCGGAACCGGCCGGATCGGATGACTATAGCATATAGCTGCCATAGGAACGATCGGTTGAAAAACTAGTCTTAAAGAGAAAAACTTTTTGTTTTTAATGGAAACGCCTCAAAGTCCGTATTTCTTAGTTTACTATCCCTTCCCATGATTTCACTAAGTTTGGTCGAAATCGGATGACTATAGCATATAGCTGCCATAGGAACGATCGGTCGAAAAATTAGTTCTAGTGAGAAAAACTTTTTTGTTTTTAATGAAAACGTCCTTATCATTGGCATACACTTAATATATCTACTTTTACACAATTCTACAAGGATTGGTTGAAAGCGGATGACTATAGCATATAGCTCCCATAGGAACGATCGGTCGAAAAACTAGTTCTAGTGAGAAAAACTTTTTTGTTTCGAATGAAAACGTCCTTATCATTGGCATACACTTATTTTTTACTTTTACACAATTCTACAAAGATTGGTCGAAATCGGATGACTATAGCATATGCCCCATAGGAACGATCGGTCGAAAAACTAGTTCTAGTGAGAAAAACTTTTTGTTTTTAATGAAAACGTCCTTATCATTGGCATACACTTATTTTATATACTTTTACACAATTCTACAAAGATTGGTCGAAATCGGATACTATAGCATATAGCTCCCATAGGAATTATCGGTCGAAAAACTAGTTCGAAAAAAAACTTTTTTTTTTAATGAAAACGTCCTTATCATTGGCATACACTTATTTTATTTACTTTGGACACATTTCTACAAAGTTTTATCAAAACCGGATGACTCTAGCATATAGCTGCAGTATGAATGATCGGTCGAAAAAGAAGTTAAAGTGAGAAAAACTTTTTGTCTTAAATGACATCGCCTCCAAATTTCGCAATTAACAGTGTGTTATGCTTTTCCATGATTTCATCAAGTTTAATAGAAATCAGACATCTATATAGTATAGATCCCATAGAAAAGTAATGTCCAAAAAGTAGTCTTAGAAAAACTTTTTTTTTATCAGTGAAAGCTGCAAGGGTATACAAAACTTCGGCCGAGCCGAAGTTAACTTACCCCTATTTTTAATTCAAAAATTGATTATATTGATTGGTCTTGGGTTACAGACTAGGAATATATAAATTTGTATGCCCTTGCAAAGGGTATTATAAAATTGTGCGGTTGTTTGTAACGCATTGAAGGAAGCATCTCCGACCACATAAAGTATATATATTTTTGATCAGCATGACGAGCTGAGTTGATTTAGCCTTGTCCGTCTGTCCGTCCGTCCGTCTGTCTGTTTCTATGATATCTCCTCCGTTAGTTTTAAAGCTATCCTCAGCAAACTTTGCACGAAGTCTTTTGGTACATATAGGCTGCACATTTGTCGGAACCGGCGGGATCGGATGACTATAGCATATAGCTGTCATAGGAACGATCGGTCGAAAAACTAGTCTTAGTGAGAAAAACTTTTTTGTTTTTAATGGAAACGCTTCCAAAGTACGTATTTCCTAGTTTACTATCCTTTCCCATGATTTCACAAAGTTTGGTCGAAATCGGATGACTATAGCATATAGCTGCCATAGGAACGATCGGTCGAAAAACTAGTTCTAGTGAGAAAATCTTTTTTCTTTTTAATGAAAACGTCCTTATCATTGGCATACACTTATCTTATATACTTTTACATAATTCTACAAAGTTTGGTCGAAATTGGATGACTATAGCATATAGCTCCCATAGGAACGATCGGTTAAAAAACTAGTTCGGGTGAGGAAAACTTTTTTGTTTTTAATGAAAACGTCCTTTTTATTGGCATATTCTTATTTTATATACTTAAACACATTTCTACTAAGTTTTATCAAAATCGGATGACTATAGCGGTACGTACTTTGGAAGCGTTTCCATTAAAAACAAAAAAGTTTCAGTATGAATGATCGGTCGAAAAAGAAGTTCTAGTGAGAAAAACTTTTTTGTTTTAAATGGGATCGCCTCCAAATTTCGTTATTCACAGTGTATTATGATTTTCCATGATTTTACCAAGTTTGGTCGAAATCAGACATCTTTATAGTATAGATCCCATAGAAAAGTAAGGTCCAAAAAGTAGTCTTAGTTTGAAAAACTTTTTTGTTTTCAATAGAAGCTGCAAGGGTATACAAAACTTCGGCCGAGCCGAAGTTGACTTTCCCCTATTTTTTTTCTTACTCCCTAAGAAAAAGGAGCAATTTCAATTTGAGTTTTATTTTTGTGCAAAAAATAAAACTTAACGAATAATCATTACTTCATGAGTTTTACTTTTTTGCTCAAAAATAATGATTATTGGTTGAGTTGTAAAGTAAAACTCAAAATTAATTATTATTTTGTGAGTAAAACAATAAATCCTGAAAAATCCTTAATCATGGTCAAAATGGATAAAGGATCCTTAAAGAAGAATTTTGGTATATCTCTCGCTGTCTTAAAGTTGCTACAAGTGAATGATTTTTTGATTTAAAAAAAAAACAAATAATCATTATTTGCAGTCCCTGCTATTAATGGTATCGAGAGGGACCAATTTTAGGCGTATTTTGAAATTCAATAAAAAAATCCAAATTTTTTTTATTATAATTTTGTCTCTTGACTGTTTATTAACATTTCAAGAATAAACAAAAATTAAAATAAAAATGGAAAAAAATTAAAAGTTACAAAAGTAACAGGAAAGAAATTCGGTCAAGCCCGACTATAATATACTCTGTTGCTGTGAAGTGCTGCCCATCACCGATGCGAACGATCATTTCCATTCCTTTGGCGCATCGATAAATAATCCTGATTACTAAATATGTCCAGAAGGTTTCCTAATTTCCGGGGCAGGAGGCGGCGTGCCAAAAATAGAAAATAAACTTGTTTTGCCTGCAAGTATAAGAAACATGTCTCATACATGTTAAACCTCTATCTTTTACATCTCTGAGATCTGTTTATTCATACGGTCGTACGGACAGACGGACATAGCTAAATCGACTCAGCTGTTGACTCAGACTCAGCTTACAAATGGGTTTTATTGGTTCCATTTGATTCACTTATTAAGGTTATGCATTAAACTTGCTATAAATCCTTATGCACTTGCCGTGATCGGGGCTTGTGTAATATTTTTGAGCAAAAAAAAAAATAGAACTCAAATGATAATCATTATATTAGAGTTTTATTTATTTTACTCAGGTCGAAATGATTACACAGTTCAGCAAATATTTGGTCAATGCGGGCCAAGGCATGAAATTGATAACATTCGACGGAAGCTTTTAAGCTGAGCAAAAGTCTATTTTCAAAATTTCTCTAGCACGTCAAGTTTTTGAGAAATCAATGGTCGAAATTGTTAAGTGTCTAAAATGGCACTTTTAAATAATTTTTTAAAGGCCATCTTACGCGAAATGAGGTACTGGAAAATTTAGATGCATAGAGAGAACTATAATGTTTGAATGGCAATAAACCAAATTCCTGGTTGTTGGTCCAGGAACTTGAAATAAACTAAAAAAGATGTACAATTTATAATTTCCGAACAAACAACCAAACATAGCTGTGTGTCGGTAGGGTCTTTTTAAAATCAGCGATGAATTGTTTTAAAACTAATATATTTGCTTCAAAAGTGCTTAAATTCACCTTAAAATACTCACCAAGTTCTTAGGGAAAGATCATAAACTAAACTGTTCAAAAGGCTTAAAAATGGATCTTGGGAGTAATATGGACAACTTTGGCAAATCGTGGGTACCACATTCTATTTGTATAGGCATATTTATTCATTTTTATACAATGAGACACTGATTTAAAGACATTACACAGCTATGTTGGGACTTTTGTCGAGAAAATGTTAATTCTACATGTTTTTAAATTTTTTTATGGTTCCTGGACCAACAACCAGAAATTTGGTTAACTGCACTCGAAAGATGATAGTTCCCTTTATGCATCTAAATTTTCAAAAACTTTATTTCGTTCAAGATGGCTTTTTAATAAGTTTTTGAAAAGAGCCATTTTAGGCACTTTTAAAAACTTTGATCATTAATTTCTTAAAAACTTTACGTGTTAGAGAAATTCTGAAAATTGACTTGTTTTCAGCTTGAAAACCAATGTCGAACGGTACTAAATTCATTTAAGGGCCAGAGATGACCCAATATTTGTTGAACTGTGTGTCTGTTGAGTTTTATTATAAAAATCAAGTTTAGTCATTTTTTTTTGAGTAATAAAATAAAAATCAAAAATAATCATTAAAGTCTGATTTTTATACCCTGTATGTAACAGGTAGAAGGAAGCATTTGCGACCCTATAAAGTATTTAACCATGTCCGTCTGTCCGTCCGTCCCTCTGTCCGTCCGTCTGTCCGTATGAACGCGTCGATCTCAGAGACTATAAGACATAGAGCCACAAATCGAGTTTGTTTCAGATTTGAAAAATTCCTCCCCCTCCCCCCTTTAAGCGCTAAAAACTGTCAGAGCCACAATTTTTATACTCTGTACCAAAGGTACATAGATTATAATCGGGCCTGTTCTGAATTCCGAAAACGAGTGGAATTGCCGCAAATCGAGTTGATTGCTGTTCCGAATTCCGCAAATCGACAAGAATTGTCGTTTTCAAAACGTGCGCTGCAGAGTCAGCGGAATTAAAAGTAATTGCAATTTAAAGCATTAAACTACTTCCCCAATATGGTAAACTAAAAATTCGAAATTAGTTGAACATTTTTAAGATCGTTTAACATCATTACTTAAACTGTTTTAAGTTTAAGTATAGTTTTACAGAATTTTTTGATAAACTTCTTTAAAATATTGCATGAAAAACAAAACCGAGCGGCCGTGACCAATCCGAGCTGTTCTGAATTCCACTTTACTTTTAAGTCGATTGCGACCTTCAATCGGCGGCTGCTACATATGAATTTATTTAATCGGACTGCACTTTTTCTATTTCACTTAGCTATGTTTAACCTTATTTGATATGACATATTCAAATGAAATATTTAAATACTGGTTTAAGTAAAAATAAATGGATTTAAAGAGTAAATAAGAGCCTTATAAATTTAAATTAGCGAGATGATGACAACTCTGTCTGCTGACGATATACACAAACACGTGCGCAGGCCAGCCAGCCAGCTGTTTTCGAAACCGAGTTCGAAAAGTCCAAAAGTGACCAAATCGTTCGGAATAGGGAACAGCAAATAGTAAAACGCTCGTTTTCGTTTCGTTTTTACTTTTTGAAAACGTTCGAAATTCGGAACAGGCCTGAATAAGTTTGTGCAAAAGTATGTAACAGCCAGAAGGAAGCATCTCCGACCCCATAAAGTATAAATATGCTTGATCAGCATCAACAGCCGAGTCGATATATCCATGTCCGTCTGTCTGTCTGTCCGTATGAACGCGTCGATCTCAGAGATGGTAAGAGATAGAGGTTTGACATGTATGGGAATTATGCTTCTTATACTTGCAGGCAGATCAAGTTTATTTTCAATTTTTCCACGCCCCCTCCCGCCCCCGCAAATTGGAAAAAACTTAATATCTCCCACAGCTATATAGATAGAAGGTTCGTTCCTTCTGGACATATTTAGTAATCAGGATTATTTATCCATCCGCCAAAGTAATGGTAAAGATCGGATGAACGGTAGTAAAGATATGAGCAATCGAAAATTCAATATATCTGGGCTGCTCCTGCAGCAGCAAAGCACATACATATGTATGTAGATGTATGTATATATGAGCAACGACTACACAGCAAAGTGATAGCCAACAGTATTTTAGGATTTTTATTTAACGATTCATATTGGATCGTTGTGGGTGTGATGACTCCGCCACGCCAAAAATTCCACCTTTTAAATGAATTAAACCTGCAAATATATTGTCTGAGTAATTCCAACAACGAAATCCTATACAAAACCTAACAGCTACGGCTAGCTCATTGGATCCAATTGGATTCTTGCAGCTAACTGGGACGCTCTCATTTTCCCCCTTCCCTTTCCCACATACACAATATTGAGAGAGAGAAATTAGAGATGGGCGCGGGACAAATATATCGCCCGATACCCATCTGACTACTAAGACGAGGATTGTTTAAATTGCAAATAATATAAAAATAGTCTAGTTCCTTAATTCTAACATAAAATCAAGCAATCACAATGATGTTAAGTCATTCTGGTCACTCCGGAGTCCCGCGTAGTTTTCGATGTACGCCCATCTTTAGCTCTGGCAAATGCAAAGGTTTTTTTGGTCTGCGGCGCGTGCCAATCCTCTCTCTCTCCCTCTCTCTCCTAATTATACTCTGTACCAAAGGTACATAGAGAAAAATAAGTTTGTGCAAAAGTATGTAACAGCACCTTAAATGATAAGTATTTAAGCAACTCAAGTCGACTCGTAGGTCTTTATTCATATATCGACCCCATTGCTATTGCAATGGCCTCCTCGTGGTGTTCCCTGGGTACCGATTTTATGTAATATAATCGGGAGCAAATGCGAGCGGCGACCCCAACTGGTACAGAGTATAATATAGTCGGGCTTGACCGACTTTCTTCCTTGTTAAGTTAGACCCCCGAGACTTTACATAATCAAGTAAGGCCCAAAATCTATCTATTCTAAAAAGATCAACAGGAACGGACAAAATACACCGAAGTTATAAACGAATCAATTTTACTTGTTGGAGAGAGGGGGGTCTTGCATTGTCAGTTACCGCGTGCGTGTGTGCGTATGTTAGAGAGTGTGTGGGTATGTGTATGAAAACACAAGAAGTCAATGGAACAGGATGTTTTGTAGTCGGGGCACTCGACTACAGCTCCCTTACTTGTTATAATAGAATTTATAATCATTACGGTCCCTGATTTAAAGCAAAGTTGCCGATAAACACTTTAATAACGGCGAAGTTAATGATTAATAGGGAATTTAATTCTCTGTCAAGTGTATCAGACCATTTTAAAATCCACGAGCCAAAACTTTAGATATACTGGCATGTTCCGGTTTTCTTTTTAGTAAATTCGAATTTGGTACATTTAGAATTTTTTGGTAAACCATTAAGGAAACCTGTATCAAACCTTGAAATTTAGACATCCTTTTAATACGGCGGTCTCAATATGAAAGGTTATCGCTGATTTAGCAAATTCGAATTCGACAAATTTTGTCGAAAGTGTTATCCGGAGCAGGCCTGATACACATTTTTACAGAGGTATTTCACAATCAAAAAACTTGCTTATTCGCAATTTCTCAAAAAAGGGCCCCGCTTTAAAATTACTGGACTTGATTTTTGGAATTGCATATGAATTTTGCTAAATGACCAAGATACAAAATTCTTTAACTAGTGTGTTTTGTTGTAATTTTTTTGCTAAAAGTGCAATACTATGGGCCCGGGTGTGGCTCAGAGGCTAGTGTGCGCGACCGCTGTGCAAGTAAAAAGTTTTTTCTTTGAATAAACCTACACACCTGGTAACCCCTCTCTGCTGTTCGCGCCAACTTTGTAGTAATTAGCCATGCAAAATAAGAAGCGCACAAGCCAAGAGATTGAGAGGAGCTCGGCTTTGGCCGAGCCATTTTACATTTTGTGATTAAACATAAAAGTTGTATAAAAAAGCAATCTTTAACAAAGAAATAATATCTTCAAGAAAAAAATAAATGTATAAACAATGTATATTATACATAATGTAAATACATGCTTATTACTAGACTAAGAATGAAGAGACTAAAGCCGGGTATCCAGCACCGCGAAATCAAAAAATTCCTGGCAAAGTTCATATGCAAAAAACTGTGTCAGGAATTTTATGTTTACGTTTTCGTTTGTTAGTCCACACTTTGTATAGATAGAGACGTATCGATAGCGGCGTTTCGAAAGCGTGTGTTGACCGAGAATTAGCTGATAATATGATGCTTACAATTATTTTGGATGTGATGAGCGCATAGATTGGAGGCAAATGGGGGCTGGAGAATAAAGCAAACGCCAGATAATGTTTACATAAATAGAATACAAGATTTAATTTAAAAGTTTACAAATAACTAAATTACAAAAAAACTTTAAATGATTTTTAACAGGCGGTTTTTTTTTTGTTAGGCAATCGGTTAAATGAAAATTGAAAATTTTTGTTATTGTTTTTGTTGCTGCGTTTGTTATTGTATTTCGGTTTAAAGTTGTCCAAATAAAAAGAGTAAATAATTATCGATTTTCAAAATTTTGTTTTTTAATTAATACCAATACATATACACTATTCCGGTCAGTACCAAAATATTTAGGATTGTTTCATAAAAATCGAAGTTTTGACAAACAATTTTTTTTTCGAAATACGACGTTATAACCTACCACCACAAAAAAAAAATTCTCAAAAAAAAATCATTTATTTTTGACTTGAAATTTTCAGGGGTGTCTATAAAACCTATAATTAAAAAATGTTTGCTGAAGGTATACAGTACCCTTAATTAAATTAATAATAGCGGTTTCTGTTTTGTAATAGTTTCATTCTACCTTATTGCTACACAAGCAGCAGATTCATTTTGCCAAGGTACTGACCCGTCTGCTGAGCTCTTGTTCTAATTTTGTACTCAAATGATGTCGACTCTTCCTTCGTCCGTTTGTCTATCTATCTCGGAGATATTATATCCTTCCTCAGCTATAAATGTAACACAGGCACATGGGCATCTTTCTTTGCTGGCTGCACAGCTGCATACTGCAAAACCATTGTATGGCCGTTCGGCATTTTAGAGATTATATTGGTCTTTGATTAGACACATCGTACTGAAATTAAATCTACAATGGAAGACCGAAGCTGGTTTAACGCTATTTTGTTTAAATTTAATTAAGTTCAAACCTTACGAAAGTTGTGAAACCTTGTAAATTTTAGGATGATTAGGCCAAACTATTTTACTTGAGTTCCACATACTCAAAATAAATAGCAAATTCCTCGCAGGAATTTTCCGCAGTGCTGGATACAAGCCTTAACGAAAAATTTTGTATGTGAAATTCATGCCGTTTACAGGTGAAAATGGGAGCATGACTAATAAGCTTGCTTTCCATTCTAGATGAATATTATTGGCGCATTTAGATAGGACTATTAGTTGTTTAATTTTAATAATATAATTTTTTTCTCAACAAATGCTTAAAATATAGTCGCCAAATCGTCAACATATGATGTGCACAGATTTTGGCAAATCGCATGATTGTGCACAGATATTGGGCATAGGGCACTACTCACAATACTAATAGGGAAAACTTGCCCAAGTGACATTGTGCACAACAAAGTGCCCATACTAAATATTCAAAATTATATTGCAACACTTTTTGTCATCAGCTATATTTTTTTTTAAATATAATTTTTATATTTTACTGAAACTCTTTAACCCTTTCTTTTTTAGAATTGGATAATATGTGAAACTAGAAGTGTTCAACCCTAACATGAAGATTAAAAAATATGTCGCACATGTTAGAAGAAAAGATTTTATATTATCTCAATGGATTTTGCTAGCTTGTTATCTTTCGATTACCCAACCTGTGCATTCCAAAAATGAAGAAAGTAAGAATGCCGCATTACAATTGGAAAAAAGTTTTCGATTTGGCCATCATGTTTTTAATGTTACGATCCCAGAAAACAGTCTTGGAAAGACATACGCTAAGGGAATATTACATGAAAAACTGGCCGGTATAAAAGTTGGCCCAGGCTACGATGTTAAATATAGAATAATAAGTGGAGATAAGGACAAATTGTTTAAAGTTGAAGAAAAACTGGTTGGGAACTTCGCTTTCTTATCCACTCGAACGCGAACCAGCAATGTTGTACTAAACAGGGAAAAAACAGAGGAATATGTATTAAAAGTGAGAGCGCTCATTTATAATGCACACGATAAACATACTCCCAGCTATGAAACAGATACGACAATTCATATACAAGTATTAGACCGAAATGATTTGAGTCCTCTCTTTTATCCAACTGAGTATGCAGTAACTGTCCCCGAGGATACACCAAAACACAAAAGCATTCTTAAGGTCACTGCAGATGATGCTGATCTCGGCGTAAATGGTGAAATTTACTACAGTTTTCTAATGGACAGCGAATATTTTGCAATTCATCCAACCACTGGTGAAATAACTGTGCTGCAGCGACTCCAATATGCAGAAAACTCACATTTTGAGCTTACGGTTTTGGCAAATGATCGAGGGTCTTCAATTAATCTCCAAAGTCACCAAACAAGCAAAGCAAAGGTTCAAATAGTTATAAAACAGGTAAGCAAAAAAATATTAATGTCTAATATTAATAGGCTTTTAAGCAAATAAAAGTACACTAAGAAAAACCAAAACTAATACGCAAAACTTTTCTGAATTTTTTTTCCAAAAAGAGAGATCTTCCAAATTCGCTTCTTTTATCAAATTTCGTTTAAAGATCGCCTTTTACGATTATTGTCTTTAGGAAAAAACATGGAACATTTAATAATTTTTTCTTACACCTTTTTATACACTTGAAAAGTGTATTATAATTTTGCCCAGAAGTTTGGAACGCATAGAAGGTCCCCCAGTTTTGAAGCTATCGTGCTGAAATTTTGCACAGAGTCATATTTTAGCTGCACACTGCACAAATGTTGGAACTGTGTTCAGTGCACACAGTTTCTGAACCGCCGGTTCGGTTCATTGCATGGTTTTTGGGCCAAACTGAACCGTGGTTTCGGTTCGGTTCAGTGGTTCAGAAAGGCATATTATGAAGTACTATGATTTCTATCGTAGTGTGACTTTTCGCACACTGAAAATTGAATTCCTAAAAACCATTTAAATAACTTTAAGATCCTTATAAGAATTTCAAAAATTTGTTTATTAGTTGAAGGAATGCACTTCGATATCAGAGAATGTCGGCTAGAAAAGAAAACGTACTATACATCTTACACACCCTATTAATAGTATGAGAAAAACTCTCCTAGCTAAGATTAAATTAAGGTGAAGAAGTCTATAGAAAATTGAGAATATTATCCAGTAGAGGACGACATAACATTTATCAACTTTCAAGAGAAATATGTAGAATTATGGTAGGTAAATTAAGAGATCAAAGGGCAAATGCGGTAGACTTACAGAAGTAAATGTTGAAAAAAAAAATATAAAATCTCCTAAGGATCAATTCGTTCTATTAGTGGTCCTCTTTGTAGAGGGTCGAGTTAGAATTAGCTTAGGAAAACGAAATTAAAAGGTATCAATAACTAGAGAGAAGCGATCCACGATTTAAAACTCATCAGAGGACTGAACCGAACCGAACCATTTTTCTTTGTGGTTTTCGGTTCGGTTCAGCATTTCTGAAAAGAAGCCAGTTCCGTTCACAAGCTAGAAAAAGCGGTTCGGTTAGGTTCAGAACCGGTTTGCATCCCTGGTTAAAATAAGAGGGTCGATGAGGTTTCTCAAAAAATGGTTTTCATAAGAAAAATAACTTTACTTAACCTTTAACTGTACTTAATTTTGTTGAATGTTATTCTTACCACAGGTTAATTTTTATGCACCTGAAATTTATGCCAAGACCTTTTCAAGCGTGACTCCAACTTCAGATCTATTGATATATGGAATAATAAAGGTCAACGATAAAGACATTGGAAAAAGTGGAATGATTAAAAAACTGGAAATTCTTGATGGAAACCCCGATGGTACTTTTCTATTAAGACCCACAGAAACTGAAAACGAATATTACATTGAGCTTAACAGATTCGCCCAATTGAGTCAACAGCAATTTATTTACAATTTAACACTGCGTGCAGAAGATCTGGGTATACCTTCCAGATTTACGTATAAAACGGTTTCTATACAGATGAAACCAGAAAGCAAAAATGTGCCGATTTTTACACAACAAATTTACGAACTATCGATTCCAGAAACAGCACCTATTAATATGCCAGTTATAAGGCTAAAAGTAAGCGACCCTGTTTTAGGAAAGAATGCTCTTGTGTACTTGGAAATTGTTGGTGGGAATGAAGGCGGTGAGTTCCGTATTAATCCGAATTCTGGAATGTTGTACACAAAAAAACAACTTGATGCAGAGAGAAAGTCCATTTATACATTGACGGTATCTGCCATTGACCAGGCTAATGTTGGGTCAAGAAAACAGTCCTCTGCCAAAGTAAAAATCAACATAGAAGATATGAATGATAATGATCCCATATTCGAAAATATGAACCAAAACATAAGTTTAAATGAAAACAATTTATCTGGTTCATTCGTTGCAAAAGTAACAGCCAAAGACAAGGACTCTGGCGAAAATGCGTACATATCCTATAGTATTGCAAATCTAAATGTAGTTCCGTTTGAGATTGACCACTTTACAGGTATCATAAGGACATCCTCCTTAATTGATTATGAAACAATGAGAAGAAACTACGCACTGATAATACGTGCATCGGATTGGGGATTGCCTTATAGAAGACAAACTGAAATAGAATTATCTATTTCAGTTAAAGATATTAACGACAATAGGCCACAATTTGAACGAGTCAACTGCAATGGAAAATTAATTAAATCGGCACCAATCGGCTCTGAAGTCTTCACAATATCTGCCATTGATTTTGATAACGGTGACGTTATAGCGTATCAGTTAATTTCCGGAAATGAAGATGGATGCTTTAACTTAGATCCAACTTCAGGTACACTGTCAATTGGCTGCGACTTGATGGATATAGCGTTAGATACTCGTGTTGTTAAAATAACAGCGACAGATGGAACCCACTTTTCAGATGAACTGTCTATTAATGTAAGTCTAATTCCCGACAATTTGAAAGAAGACTCTAACATTTTACACGGATTTGGAACTTTCGAATGCCGAGAGACTGGCGTCGCTAGAAGGCTTGCGGAGAATTTGGCAATGGCAGAAAAGAATAATATGAAAAGTATATCACTATCAGTTTTGAATGACCTAGCACTAACGCCTAGTCGATATGGCCAAAATATTCACAGTCCTGAGTTTATAAATTTTCCACAGGAGCTTTTTTTAAACGAAAGTATCCAATTAGGAGAAACAGTGGCTTGGATTGTAGCTAGAGATCGCGATCTAGGATATAATGGCAAACTAGTTTTTGTAATTTCCGATGGAGATCAGGACTCTGTATTTCGAATTGACCCGGACCATGGGGAGCTGCAAATTATTGGATACCTTGATAGAGAACGTCAGAATGAATACGTTTTAAACGTAACCGTATATGATCTTGGGTATCCCATGAAATCCAATTCAAAAATGCTACCAATTACAATAGTTGATGTAAATGATAATCCACCCGTTCTACAAAAGTCGTTAGCTACATTTCGTCTAGCAGAAAGTGCACTTATTGGCACTGTTATATATTGTTTGTATGCTACGGATGCTGACTCCGGAATTAATGCGCATATAACATACGGGTTTTCCATTGAGTGCAATGATTTCATTGTAAACAAAACGACAGGCTGCATTCTTTTGAACAACCCCTTGGATCGGGAACGCCAAGATAAATATGCCTTACATATTACTGCAAAAGATGGTGGAAATCCTTCATTATCTTCGGAAGCTCTTATTTATGTAATAATTGATGACGTTAACGATAACGCACCAGTATTTGGAGTGGAGGAGTATGTCTTCAAGGTGCGAGAAGACCTGCCGCGTGGTACTGTAGTAGCCGTCATCGAAGCAATTGACAACGACATTGGTCCAAATGCAGAAATTCTGTTCTCCCTCAAGGAAGATGTACAGGATGAGAATATGTTTAAAATAGACAAACACTCTGGAGCTATACGGACTCAAGGCTATTTAAATTATGAAAACCGCCAAGTGCATAGTCTTGTAGTAAGCGCCATCGACTGCGGAGTTCCGTCTTTAACTTCTGATATGCCAATCGTAATTGAAATCATTGATGTCAATGAAAATCGGTATGCTCCCGAATTCGAAGACTTCATATTTGAGGGAAAAATTAAAGAAAATAGACCGAAGGGTACTTTTGTATTAAATATTACTGCTCGAGACATGGATGCGATTGATATTAATGCTAAAGTCACATATTCAATAACACGAGGAGATGGACTTGGCATTTTTTCTGTCAACGATCAAGGTTTGATATTTAAGAAAAACTGTTGCACCCAATTAACGACGAATTTTTTTCAGGTTCGATTCATTCCTTATCACAACTTGACACGGAAACCAAGAACTTTTATTGGTTAACTTTGTGCGCCCAGGATAACGCTATTGTTCCATTGAGCAATTGTGTTGAGGTAACTTTTCCCAATGTTATTTTTACTTGTTAAGAAAAACTTGTTAAGCAAACCCTTTTCAGGTATACATCGAAGTTGAAAATGAAAATGATAACATACCTCTGACGAACAAACCAGTTTACTATGTTAACGTAACAGAAGGCAGCTCTGAAAACATTGAATTAATTAAACTTGATGCAATTGATCCTGATAGAGATCCCACACAAACTGTTTCCTATAATATCATATCCGGAAATCTAGTTGGATATTTTGGGATTGATTCAGTGACAGGTAAGTTTATTAATACAATTTAATTGTACATTCATTTTTAATTTCCTATTTGATTAACTACACTGTTCTACAGTAAAAAGTATCCCGAGGATCTTTAACTAATTCCTGTAGATAACCCCATCTTGAATACGAGTTGGAAGGTCAAAGTCAAAACTTAGTTTCCGTTTCCGAGATAATCGCGAATAACCATTTTACTGACTTTGGACCGTTTTAAAACTTTTGTAGCCCACACCAAGCATTAATTTGTGATTTTATGAAGCCTCTAGGATTCTCAACATATCAATGCAGCTGAGAAAAATCTAACACGCGGTATAAGCAATGCCAATGGTGTCGAAATTGGCCTTTAAAGTCAAATTTTACTTGATTTATAGCAATTTTGTCAAACTAAACAACCTGCTACAAGCCATTGGTTTTGTAGGACATTTATATAAACCATCTGATCATATAGATTAACGTATGCACTAATTATGGATTTTTTTTTACATTTTTGTAAGGAACATTAACAAAGTTACAGCGCGTTAAACCCGAAAATCAAGAATTAAATTTAGGGGAGGATAACTAGATTTCCACCAAAAATTTTTATAGAAGTTTTAAAAAGGCTACTTGATATAACATTGGCGTCACTAAATGTTTATTGAAATGCACAATAACAACATTCATGGAATGATACGTTAACATTTGCGGGTAGTAGAAGTTTAACGGTACCATTTGATCTCTTTCTTCCTCTTTGGCCCGACATGTAAATCACAACCGCATAACAGTCTGCTAATATAGCCCGCCAGTCGTTTCTGTCTTTAACGAGCTGGAACTGACACTAGGCTGGGTAATGTGTTTCCGCACCTAGTTTTTCCATCTCAGATTCGGTTGCACCTTCCTCACTATTCTTCCAAAACCATTGGCATTCCGTTTGCACATCTGTTTTACTGGTGCTGGTTATACCCTGTTCCCATTTAAAATGGGAAATGGGGGATCATGAAGTTGTGCAAAAGTATGTAAAGGTAAAAGGAAGCATTTGCGACCCTCTAAAGTATGTATATTCATGATCAGCATTAACAGCCGAGTCGATTTAGCCATGTCCGTCCGTCAGAGACTAAGAGAGATAGAGCCACAAATTTTTGCATGTAGGTAGGTGTATACCAGATTCAAATCGAGTTTGTTTCAGATTTGGAACATTCCTCCCCCTCCCCCATTAAGCGCAAAAGACTGTCGCAGGCACAATTTTTAAGTTAGACCCTCGAGACTTGATATATATCATGGGAGCTATATGCTATAGTCATCCGATTTCAACCAATCTTTGTAGAATTGTGTAAAAGTATATAGATTAAGTGTATGCCAATGATAGGGACGTTTTCATTATAAACAAAAAAGTTTTTCTCACTAGAACTAGTTTTTCGACCGATCGTTCCTATGGCAGCTATATGCTATAGTCATCCGATTTCGACCAAACTTAGTGAAATCATGGGAAGGGATAGTAAACTAAGAAATACGGACTTTGGAGGCGTTTCCATTAAAAACAAAAAAGTTTTTCTCTTTAAGACTAGTTTTTCAACCGATCGTTCCTATGGCAGCTATATGCTATAGTCATCCGATCCGGCCGGTTTCGACAAATGTGCAGCGTATTTGTACCAAAAGACTTTGTGCAAAGTTTGGTGAGAATAGCTTTAAAACTGACGGAGGAGATAGCATAGAAACAGACGGACAGACGGACAAGGCTAAATCAAGAGATGCTTCCTTCTATGCGTTACAAACATTCGGACAATTTTATAATACCCTCTGCAAGGGTATAAAAATGAATTTTCATGGACATGTTACAGCCCAGAACTTGAAATGATCATAAGAAAAATAATTATGCTTAACCTGGGCACTGACATTCTGCATATAATAACCGTTTATATCAACTGCACCAACTGGAATGATGACTTCGAGGCGACCTATAATACATGCTTGGAACTGAGCAGCGAAAATCTAATGGTCATTAGAGACTGCAATGCAAGAATAGGTGAACTCCAAGGAATTACAGAGGGACTCGACATGGCATCAAGTTTGCCTCTCACAGCTCGTAAGGCGATGGATAAGGTAGCAGACAGAAAAGGCCTAAAACTGCTAGTTATGTGTGAGACGGTAAACCTACTGCCGGTAAACGGTAGAACTGCAGGGGACCCAAATGGAGACCTAACGTTCGTCAGAGGACAGGCCCATTCAACTATAGACTACCGTTTGATAAGTGGACTCTGGCACTAACTCCTAACGGATTTCACAATAATGGGAGAGACACACTCTGATCACATGCCTCTTGTTGTCAATGCGGTGCTGAGATGCGAGCAACGTACCCAGGATGAAGGCGACGTCTAACTGCCTAAACTTAAGTGGAAAGAACATCTCGCCCATCTTTTTGCGGCAAGCCTAGACGAAAAGCTCACTATCGGAATATGGAACTAGAAATTACAAACATACGAGATAGTAAATCATTCTGGCAGCTCGCAAGGAAACTAAACGGAGTCGATTCAAGCAAATAAATTAATTTAAATGACGACCAACTTGCGGCCCATTTCAAGTCTCTTCTGTTTGTTCAACTAACCACACAATCGAGTCTTAACCAGCATGGGATTATTACAGACGAATTGATGGGCCCATTACAACGACGGAAGTGAACCTATCCATCCGAAAATCAAAACTAAATAAAGCACAGGGTACCGATAGCATACCAATGGAATTCTACAAGCATGTTTCTCCTTATTGCATTCGCCAGATGACGAAAACATTTGACGAGATTCTGTCAACAGCGGAAATTCCACCCTGTTTTAAGGAGAGTGTAATAAAGGGTGGTCCATCTATTGTTTGGAACTTGAACTATTCATAATTTGACTTTAAAAACGTCAAATGTCATTCGGAAAGCGACTAATATTTAGTGAAAACTTTGACATTCACGAAGTGGGTCGCTATTCGCTTTAAAGAAAGTCAAACTGTGCGAAATTCGAAAAAAAACAACAAAATGTTCCGGAAACTCAATTTATGGATAAATCCGTGAAGCTAGTTTGTGAAACTGGAATGTTGGTGGATAAACCAACCCGTGTAAGTACTCTTCCGGTGAGCTCGACCGAAAACATTACTGCGGTTGATGAAAATGTGCGTGAACAACCATCGACGTCAACACGCGCTACCGCGCAAAGTTAAGTGATTGGTTCTTCGAGGAAATTTAAGCGGAAGACTTGGACGATATTTGGTTTCAACAAGACGACGCTACGTGCCACACAGCGCAAGCCACAATCGATCTTCTGCGTCCTATCTTCAAAAATCGAATAATCAACAAATATGGAGATGTAAATTGGACGCCAAGAAGCTGTGATCTGACACCGCTAGACTATTATTTTTTGGGGAGTGGTCAAGGACAAATGTTATGCAAGCAATCCTGAAACAATTTAGGAGTTGAAGAACGAGATTCGAGTTGCCGAGGTGGTCATTTCACCGAAATGGGTTTTCATAAATAAATGACATGAACCAACCTTTCCAATAAATGTTCAAACTTTGAAAAATATCGAGCCGTTTTTTCTATAGCAAAATTAAATTCCAATTTTTAAATGGACCACCCTGTATTTCCCTTCCGAGCTGCCTTCGACAAAATGAATAGATGCAAATTAATATATAAGCTCCAAAGTCGAAACGTCTCAACCAAATTCACCAATATTCTGAAAAGCTTATACGAAGACAACATGAAATATGAGATGGAAACCAGCTATCGAAAAAAATTCGAAAATAATACCGGCGTTAAACAAGGTTGCCTGCTCAGCCTACAACTGTTCTCCCTGTACATCAATGACGTTTTATTGTATTTACCTGGGGGTGTATCAGTTTTGCAACCACAAAATTAAAGCCCTGCCTTATGCACACGATATTGCACTCCTCGCAGATTGCCCCAAAAGTCTTCAACTCATGCTAGAGAAACTGCACGTGTACTGCCAATTTTGGGACCTCCAGATCAACGACTCAAAAACCAAAGTGATGGTCGTAAGGGACAACAGAGGTCGCCGAACAGACATCGAAAACTGGTCGCTAAAAGGTCAGCCTCGTAGTCACGCTAACGCCGAACATGTCCTTCAATACACACGTAGGAGGGAAACTAAAAGATGCAAGGACCGCCGTCAACAGTACATAGAAACAATTTTGTAATAAGCGAAACGTTCTAGCAAGTACAAAGTACAAACTCCTTGAGACAACAGTTAACGCGATAATGTGCTATGGAGTGCAAGTCTAGGGTCATGAAGAATTTGGGGATGTGGATCGCCTCCAGAGTACTTTTATTAAACGTATATTCAGATTACCGTTTAATACTCCTCACTATGCCATCCATCTAGAAACTGGCTTGCCACCAAATTTTATCGCATGTCTCAGCGCACATTTTGGTTACATCAGAAAAGTGTTCAATATGCCAAGTTCCAGATTGCGAGAATTTTAACCAATCAGCTACTTCAAGAAAGGGCGGAATGTTTCAACAGCTGGGAGACTCTGGGAAACAAATTTAATAGAGACTTATTTGAGGGTCATCCTAACTCTCAAAATATGCTGCTGGAGAGGATTGCTCACGAAAGTTGGACTGGTTATAAAAGCAGAGTGGAGAATAGAAACTTATACCGAAAAGACAACCAGGTTTAGAAATGGCATCATTTAATTATACCCCATATACTAATTCTACAAAAACCAAAATGTGGCCTTTGTAACCTTCGAGTAAGAGAAGACGTCGAACACTTCATCGCAATCTGCCCAATACTACGCGAGATTCGGGCTTTACATCTTCAGAGCTCAGTACTGTCTGAGGCAGAATCACTGGAGTGGATGAATGGTAGAAACTGGTGGATGCTATCCATCGGCGAGACCTTATTTCGCTAATGGATTAGGTATCTTTGTCTTGACGGTCGATCAGTCACTTATAATTAGTCATAAAATAATTTAGTTAATTATAAAATAAATTTATGTTAAGGGGCACACCTAGTGTGAAATTTCAAAAAAATCGATTTGTTTTTTTTTCATATTTCGGTAGATTACACCTTTAAAAATAACATATTAAAATTTCAAATCGATATCTCAAATAATTTTTGAGTTATAGCAATTTAAAGAGCAGCCGCTCGGCAGCTAGAGAGACGATCATTTTATCTTTAAACGCGTTTTTCTCGAAACAGCATTTTCCGAATTTGCTGCAGTGATTACTCAAAAACAAATGATCCGATCACTATCGCATTTTTTACATGTTCTATATATAGTTCTCCGTACAATGACCTATCGATTTTTGATCTGATCAAAAAATCGAATTTTGGCAGGCCAAAAACGACCAAAATTTTGGGTAAAATTCGACTATTTTTTTTAAAACGCCGCCATATTGTCAATTTTTGATTTTTTTTTTCGTAGGTCATTGTACAGACAATATTATCTAGTTTTACGAGAATTTTTTTTTTAGATTTCATCCACGGAGAAGGCCGGAATCACTGCAGCAGTGAAGGACCTTTTTTTTTTTGCGCGGTTGGAGATCGACTATAACTTAAAAAATATTTAATTTTTTTCTTCAAAAATTTCACTGTATGTTCTTGAAACATGTATAAATATATTCTTAAAATTTTGATAAAATTTGATAAAGTATTTTTTTAATAAAAATTCCCAAAAATCACCTTTTTTTAGGCCATTACACTAGGTGTGCCCCTTAAACACAAATTTGTAAAGGGCTAACGGTATCAAGGAACCATGCCAAAAACGTTCCAAAACCAAAATAAACTACTACTACTACTACATATTTTTAATTAGCTGCGAATAGTTGGCACTCCTTTTGTTTCCTAAGAATTTTTTTTCGACCCAAGCTTTGTTTATTTTCCTTTAAAAACAGGCGCAAAAATATCTTGAAATAAGTTAACAAATTTTGTTTCATTGATTAAGACCAAAACGATTTTCAGTATCGTTCAGGGTGTCATCTCAGCTGCTAGCAATTTTTGGGTTTCGGTTAAGTTATGGAACGCGGTTATAGGTTGCTAGCCCATTTCCTAAACATTTAAAAAAAAGCCAAATAAATGCCTTGACCGAAGCCGAAATTCGATTCGGGCTTAATCCCAATTTATTTACAGTCAAAGTTAGCATCATTAAATAATTTTTTTATTTGTGGACCGACAAAAATACCTTCCTAGACCTTAACTTCAGTTATTTTTTGAAAATTTCTGGAACAGATTTTGGAAAGCATTGCTTTTACGAAAGTGGCCGGGTGGCTCAGCGGCTAGTGTGCGCGGCCGCTGTGCAAGAGGTTGTGGGTTCGAACACGCCTCGGAAGATCTAATGAAAAGTTTTTTCTTTGAATAAACTTTACACCCGGCCACACCTCTTTGCTGTTGGCGCCAGCTTTGTAGTAATTAGCCATGAAAAGCTTCTCAAACTGCCGTTCGGACTCGGCGTTAAACTGAAGGTCCCTTTCTCTTGTGCTAAAATAGAAGCGCTCGAGACAAGAGATTGAGAGAGGCTCGGCTTTGGCCCTTTGGGGCTGTGTCAACTTGACAAGCCTTGGGGCTGTGCCAACCTGACAAGCCATTTTACTTACTTTGCTTTTACGAAATTCTTCATCAGACCGAGTTTTATATGTAATGGTGGAAGTAACACCTTTTTTTGGGTCAACTAATGGTTCATTTTGAAAATTTTTTTGACCAGTCTTAAGTGAATTGCGAAGAGGCCACACCTTTTTTTATTATGCTCTTTTCTAAAGCAAAAACAATTCTTGTATCCCAATTGCACACCTAGAATCAGAGCTACGTCTTTCAAGTCTCCGCAAATTTGCCATTTGTGTTCATTATACTAAATATGAAGCAAAAGATTTTTCATGTTTTCCTACGACTCTTTCATATGAACCGCGTGACCAATAGGAATTGAAGGTGCGATATTTTCGTTATGTAACAGAAAGGCCAAAAAATGCTGATCTCAGTACTCAGAACTATGTACCGGAATTAAGTTACTTCGTCCATATCAGCAATATTTGAGTTTTTTTTGCTCATTACAATCGACGAAAGAATTTAAAGACTGAAGACATCCTGAATGTTTTCATACGTTTATCACAACTGTGGATAGAACCCGTCAGAAGGCTCAGTACCGAATCAATACTGAAAATAGCGCTGATTTGGAAAAGTTGGTACTAAAAACATGGCTTTCCTTGCTTGCTCTTCGGTCATGAATCTAATGCTGGCAATGCGATCTTTAATGACTTTCGCTTTTTAGGCATAAATTGATGTACTAAATCTCATGAGTAGTGAAACTCAACTAAAGGCACTTATGAACTAAAGCAATTTCTAATGATTATGCCTTAAATTATCACTCGGAAATTCACTTCTTAGACTTTTTACTCAGGTGAAGTTCTATTGCAAAGGTTTCAAACCAATTTATATGCGTTATTTTGCACATCGTCTTAAGAATATAAAAATTGCTAGAAAAAGCTAAACATAATTTTAAAGTTGCTTGATTTATAGCTAATAGCATTTCCGAAAATTTCTGGAAGCAGACTCGCAATTTCGATTTCGGCAGCTTTGATATAAGGTTAGAAAGGAACAACGATAACCAGCGAAAACACCAGTCTGGAAATAGGAAGAAGAATTACTCTTGAAAATCCATGTTGCTACTACTCAGTGGGGAGTTCAATAACAGAGCCTTCTATCGAAAATCGAAACTATCGCTAAGCAGTTCTGTAATATGACGCAGAAGCATGGACATAACAAGAACGGATGAGACGGCATCTGGAGTGTTTAAAAAAAGTGCTTCGGGGCATTGTATTTTTCTTCCAATGGGCCGCTGTTCGCACTTTTTAAACATATTTAGAAATCAGCATTATTTATCGATCCACCAAGTTTGCTAACTGTCAGATAAACGAAAGACAAACAAAGGATGGCCCTGGTGCTGTGCATTATTAATTCTGTTTAAAAATAATAATGCACAGCAACAGCGCCATGTTCAGTTACATTATTTTGGGAGGGGGTGAAATTATCAGATGGGTGTGGTAACTTGGATCCCACACTTTGGCTTACATTTCCCGGTGCCAAACGGGATTTTAAAATTTTGAATAAAAAGCAAAAAATTACTTTCAATTTATATTTTTCTTAATTTTTATTTAAATACAAGTTTTATTATCAGTAAATTATTATTTATTTTTATTTTATAAAATGATCTTTAATTATTTTAAAAATTAAAAAGAAAAAAGTTTAATTTTTAATTTAAAAAATAAAAATTAAGCTCAAATATCTTTATAAACTTATAAAAAATATTTTTACGTATATGTGATCTATGGGTCTGTTGTATATATACGCCTAGTCGGACATGGAAGCTTGCCAGAACTACTTATTTCACGACTACTAAAAGTACAAAGAGTATATAACAGGCAGAAGGAATCATCACCCTATACAGTATATATATTCTTGATTAGCATCAACAGCCGAGTCGATTTAACCATGTCCGTCAGTCCGTCCGTCTGTCCTAATGAACAAACAGATCTCAGATATGGTAAGAGATAGAGGTTTGACATGTATGTGACAAATGCTTCAAATTTTGCCATGACACCTCCCGCCCTCTCAAATTGAGAAACATCATATCTCCGGCAGTTTTATAGATAGAAGGTTCGTACCCTCTGGACATATGTAGTAATCGGGATTCGATCGATCCGTCGAAGGAATGGTAAAGATCGGTTGAACGATAGTCGAGTTATGAGAAAAACAAACAATTATGGGCAGCACCGGTCGCAACGGTAATAGACTTTCTTACTTGTTTTTCACACATGATCATGAATGAGAAAATCTGAGCGCAGATTGTTAAAGATTTTCTCCACTTCAAAACGGATGACTTTATTTGCTTACTTCTGCGGCAATAAGGTAGCGCGCACTCATCAGTTTATCTTTTAGCCGCATGGGTGCACGCAACTTGACCTTAACAGCATAACTCGAATTAAGTCAAAACTGTATTGTTACTTGATTACCTGTTCCTTAAAAAATATTTCTGTTATTTTTAAAAGTAAGTTTATCAGGGTTGCCACAAAAATCGCATTTGCTTGAATTTCAATTCGCCCTGCCAGAGACCCTTTTTACAAGTGATTTCAAAATAGCGTATCACTGAGTCGGCAGATTCATTAAATAAAAATAAACCGTATTGATGCATAAAGGGTGTTCGATTTCTGAATAAAAAACTACATCAAACAACTTAAGCACTTTGCATGTTTTGTTTATTAAATTAGCAGCTTAGAATCGCTAGTTAAAACTCTAGTTTAATTTTTATACACTTGGGTATTATAAAATTGTGCGGATGCTAGTAACGCTTTGAAGGAAGCATCTCCGACCACATCTAGTATACATATATATTCCTGATCAGCATGACGAGCTGTCTGTTTCTATGCTATCTCCTCCGTAAGTTTTAAAGCTATCGTAACCAAACTTTGCCGGCCGGATCGGATGACTATAGCATATAGCTGTCATAGGAACGATCGGACAAAAAACTAGTTTCAGTGAGAAAAATTTTTTTGTTTTCAGTGGAAACGCGTCCAAACTTCGTATTTCTCAGTTTACTTTCCCATGTTTTCACAGTAATTGAAAAGTAGAGTCTGAAAAGTAGTCTTAGTTAGAAAAACTTTTTTGTTGTGTCCTTAAAATCGGCATATATTCATTTCCTATGTTTTCACACAATTCTACTAAGTTTTGTCAAAATCGGATGACTATAGCATATAGCTACCATAGAAACGATCGGTTGAAAAACTAGTTCTAGTGAGAAAAACTTTTTTGGTTTCAATGGAACCGTTCTTATCATTAGTATATAATTATTTTATATACTTTTACACAATTTTACACAGATTTGTCAAAATCGGATGACTATAGCATATAGCTGCAGTACAAATGATCAGTCAAAAAAATGTCTAGTTAGAAAAACTGATTTGTTTTAAATGGGATCGCCTCCAAATTTTGTAATTGATAGTTTGTAATGCTTTTCCATGATTCCACTAAGTTTGGTCGAAATCGGACATCTATATAGTATAGCTCCCATAGAAAAGTAAGGTCCTAAAAGTAGTCTTAGTTAGAAAAACTTTTTTGTTTTCAATGGAGGCTGCAGGGGTACACAAAACTTCGGCCGACCCGAAGTTAACTTTCCCATTTTTTTTTCATTCGCTTCAACACAATAAATCGCTAGTATTTCAGTGATGCCACCTTTTAACATTTGAATTTTGGAATTAATTTGGTTTTTAGGCTTTTGCAATGGTGATTTTTGTGTTAAAGCAAAGATAAAACGAGAGCGTAAGCTAAAGTCGGTCCTGCCCGACTTTAATATCCTTTCTCTTTGTTAATTAACACAAACTTAACAGTAGCAAATAAAATTTTTATAACCTTTATACCTGAATTTCTATCGATCTTTATGAAACAGAGATTGTAGATATTGGGCACATACACTAAACTGCAAAATATGAGCTTGATATCTTCAAAATTGTAGGAGTTATTTAACATTTTTTATTGTAGAGGCGGGAGTGGGCGTGGCCAAAATTTGAAATAAACTTGATTTGAGTAGGGACAATAGAAGTCTACATACAAAATTTGCTGGCTCTAGCTCATCTTGTCTCCGAGATCTCCGAGCAACGCCACCAATAAATGAACGACGCATACATACATGACGGCAAAATAAAGTAAATTTATTGTATTCTACTGAAAAGTTTATATTTTAATAAATTACCCAGGGCAACAAAATACAATTTTTTTACCTCCATGAATGCTTCCCTTTTTCCATAATGTTTGGGCTGTCCTGATTCGAAATCTGCAATCAGTTTTTCCACATCGCCCTAAGCTTTCAAGATATAGCGACAAATATGAATTTAGCTTTTCTGGCGACATTTTGAATTATGTGGCCAATAGACACGCAAAAATTTGTCTACCACTTAAAGTACTACATCAACGATTCGGACAAAAATCTTTCAAGTTCGTAACCTCTGTTCCTTTAAACTTAAGCCCATTAAGTTTTCTAGTTTCAGTTTTTGTGTTTTTTACCTATGTACAGGTGAGCAGATTTCGAGATAATCCCAAATTATCGTTTTTGCATTTTTGAAAAAGATCTCACTTAATTACAAATATCTCAATTATGAAGGAACTTATTAATTTCTTATTAACTTATTAAGTTCTATATACCAAATTAAATTTCGATCATTTCGTTTCTTTTTTATCGAAAATTTGAAACACTCGATAACTACACCGTTATTTTAATTTTTTTTTAAATTTCTTTCTCTTCTGGATGATGTAAATGTATAATATATAACAAATTAAAAAAGTGTTCAGTTTTCGAAATCTGTTGGAAATTGTAAAAGTTATTAGCATTTATTTAAAAAATGGGCAATTTCAGTTTTACCGTTCAAATGGTATTAAAAATGTCTGTGGTCTGTTTTACTTCGCCGTTTGTGTGTACAGTTTTCCTCTCAAGTAAGGAACCAACAAAAGTCACCCAACATGGCCTTATTCCAAAATCTTTAATAGCTAAATTCCCTCATATATTTATATCCTGATGAAATCGTTCACCATGCTTATCACTCTCACGACGAGGTTTTCAGGGGAGAAATCAAAAAATGAATTATACCGTAATTTTCCCTCCTGTTTGCAATACAATGTGAAGCGTTTGAATAAAATAAAAACATTAATATTATATACAAAATTCACATATTTTCTTATTAAATGTGCGAAGACTTCATTGTTGATTTTTGTTGGTTCGAAACTTCCAAGAAATGAAGTGACAACACGACGGAACGAATTCTATGCGTCCTCCTTATCCTTAGACAACATTAAAGTGAATTTGGAGTCTTCCAAAAGTATTTTAATTTGCTGCCCAACAATCACACCCTCTTTCATTTTTACCTAGAATAGGTTAAGGAACACGCTCTTCAAATATGAAAATGCATCACTATCTTTTTGTAAAGCCGTCACAAAATTTTTATACAAGCCCAGTCTTATATGAAGGGGTGGCAGTATTTATTGCCCCTTACTCGCAAGTGGCTCGCACTTTACATTTCCTTGACCAACTATGTTATTCGTTCGTTCCTGCCATACTTTTCAAACGTTATGCTCGCGGAGTGCTCGACTGTCCTATTTGCAAAAAAAAACCAATGCGTTTAGTATATTTTTACCATTTTATTCATTTTATAGTTTAACAATGTTCTGTCAAACTTTAAAGGGGCCTACTTAGGGCCTACAACAAATTATTTTAAATTAAAAACTAGGATTGAGAGGAAGTTATATGAGAGTACTTATTATAGTTTAGACAAAGGTAACGGAAGGGTTCGTGATGAGCGTAGTTCGTCAGGCAAGGCTGGAGGCAAATTGGATAAAAATTTATAGTAGCGCGTTGTGGAACAGCTAAGTTTATTTGAGATAACAAAGCGATAGAGTCGATTTACCCGGATAAGAGTTTAAGAATAAAAAGTACACTATGGCAAGTAAGGCGGTTCTGAAGAGAAGGCAGGTCGATAAGGCGTAATCTATCCTCATACGGAGGAAGATGGATGGAAGGATCCCAATTTAAGCCTCGGAGAGCGAAAATTAAGAACTGTTTTTGAACCGATTCTAGTTGATGTTGATATTTTTGATAGTATGGAGACCTGACACACGACCCATATTCAAGAATTGGTCTCACAAGGGAGACATATAGTTGCTTGGTGACGTAGGGGTCATTAAATTCCTTGGATAATCTTTTAACAAAACCAAGAACTCCCCTTGCCTTGTTTGCAATGATCGCTATATGACTATTTAAACATAACTTGGAAACAAATTGAATATCCAAATCATCTACTTTATAGATGCGTTCCAGTGGGATGGTATCAATCGTGTAATCAAACTCGTAAGGTTGATTTCGACTAAAAGTCATACATTTACACTTGCTGAGATTAAGAGGAAGGCTATTAACCGAGCACCAGGCGTGAAGAGAGCTTAAATCGGATCGAAGCAGGAGAGGAGACGCAAGGTCATTATACGAAAAGCAAAGTTTGAGGTCATCGGCATACATCAATGCATGCGATTGGGATAAAACTTGCTGGATATCATTTATAAAAAGGTTAAATAGTAAAGGCCCCAAATGACTACCTTGGGGAACCCCCGATATCCTTGTTGCAATCCTTGAACTATTGCAACAGCTTTGAGATCTGCGCAAATTTTCCAGCTATGTTTCAAACTCTTAAAAGCTTTTATGTAACTTCATGATTAGTGAGCATTTCGGTCACTTTATTACCTAGGAGTCGGACCAAAATCATTATATAACAGAAAAACTAGTTTCTGAGCTGATCTCTAAAAGCTAACAAATTCAAAAAGTGTGCATACAAATGGCGGAGCAAATTGGACCATTGCAATTTTTAATACCATTTGAACGGTATAACTGAAATTGCTCATTTTTTAAATAAATGCTAATAACTTCTACAATTTCCAACAGAACACTTTTTAATTTGTTATTTA
This sequence comes from Lordiphosa collinella, assembly GCA_018904265.1. Lineage (NCBI taxonomy): Eukaryota > Metazoa > Arthropoda > Insecta > Diptera > Drosophilidae > Lordiphosa > Lordiphosa collinella. The sequence goes on along the minus strand of JAEIFV010000445.1, from coordinate 169,314 downwards.
TTGGAAGATAAAGAAATTAAAAAAAAATTTTATTTGTTAAAATAACGATGTAATTAACGCGTTTTTCAATTTTTCGATAAAAATGAAACGAAATCTTTGTAAATAGCATCCACACTACAAGTTTGACAATAAAACAACTTATGAATGATTGAAAGCCAATTTTATTAGCTTTAATTTAGTATATAGAATTTTTTCATATCATAATTGAGATATTTGTAATTAAGTGAGAAGATCCTTTTCAAAAAGGCAAGAAACAATAATTTGGGATTATCTCGAAATCTGCTCTTCTTAAAAATTTTTTAACTCCACATTCGGATTCAGCGCGTGATTTTACATAAGGAGTGACATAAATTTGTCGAAGATGAAAAAATCATTAATTATTTGTAATATTGTGTTATTTGAATATTTTCTGGAGATGGGTTTGTTATGCAACCGATGGGGCTTGTATTTTCTGTACCTTATGCAGACTGTTGAGGACTGATTGTTTCTCAAGCGCTGACCACCAAACCAGTGCTCCGTAGAGTAGTATGGGGTTTATATAAAGATTACTCTAATTTGATTTTGCGAGGTGTCAACCCAATGCAGTCAAGTTCGAAAGGGTTTGGGAACTAGCTTAAAAACTGAAATCGATCGAAGTTCTGTGGCATTGCGAACATTTTTAGGTTATTTGACAATTTCCACGGCACCCCTGTGTTTCTTAACAATGCTTTTTGGTCCCTCGCCGATTGCACAAATCATCACTGTAGAACAGTATATTGTCATCCAAACTACTTCCAGAAGAATAGTCTTCAAGGTAAATCTTGGGGGATACATCGCTAATTTAACGGTTCGAAGAGAAAAAGCGATAGCACATCGCTTAACTAGCTCTTGAATGATAAAAACGCGATATCCAATATAATTGGCTTGTGTAAGTCGCCAGACTATCATCAAATATTCTCCTTAAACTCTGGCCAAACTCTCTTTTTGACGAGAGATATAAGAAACACGACAAAATGTTTGCAGGATATTATGTCAAAATTTCACACCAATCGGGCCTACTTGGAAATAATTTGTTTAAACTTATAAAAAGTTACAAAAGTTCCACACTAGCTCTTTTTGCACCAAAAGTTTCGAAAACTTTGTACAATTTCCCATCACTGACAAGCTAACAATATCTGAAGGACATTGCCCTAAATAAGTCAAAATTAGGCATATATCAGTTTCTTTTGAAGAGTCCTATTCAATTAAAAAGGATATATCAGAATTCCGCTAGACAGGCCGCAACACCTCTCTTATCTGGCTATACCATTAAAAGCACCAGCACATAAGCACAAATATGCACGCATGCATTCGTACCATACCTGTTAATATTTTTAATAAATTAATTATTTAAAATATTGAACAAATAAATATAAATTGAAAATAATTTTTAAAAAAAAAATCGATAAAAACTGCAAATAAAAATGTATCCCTATCTTAAATGAACGGCTCAAAATCATGAGTTCTGGTTCTTCCCCCTTTCATATAGGACCTCAGGTTTTTTTTTTATCTTTTTTTTTTTGCCATAACTGTTATTTTCGGTTCTTGAAAAATACCATATTGATTTGTCGATATTATTTTGTCAACTCTCTAATGGATAAGTTTACTTTTTTTTTCTTTTTAGGTGTCCTTAAAACAACTGAACGAAAACTTGACAGAGAAAATCAAGCAGAGCATATTTTAGAGGTAAGTTATTTAATGGCCGATCTACATCGCACTATCTGTCACATAATCTAAAACATATCAGAGTAATTTGTTATTTTATATTACCAATATAGAAGATATATCTAGAAGATACGAAATCGGCCCTAAGGGTTATAAAATACAAAACCTAAACGAAGATCTCTCTTTATTTCTATAGTAGTTTGTTTCTCAATAGAAAAGGAGGTAATGAAAATCGATATATGTTATCGATTGTCATAAAATTTTGTCAAATGTGAGAATATTCAATATTACCCAGCCAACCAAACGCTCGCAAACGATATCCCAAGCGAGTGAATTGCGTGAGTTAACCCGGCAAAACTCTCGCATACGGGTCGGGAAATGATAGTAAAATGATTCATGTGTCGTTCAGTTTGTGGCAGTGAAAGTATCATTTACGATAGTCGCAAGCAATACGGTTAGCGTAGCTTTAAGCGGTATCTTTTGCGAGACTTTTTTGATAGTACTTGCGAGTAATTTAAAATATTTGTTTTTTATTTAAAATAAAAAAAAAATAATTGTGAGCCCGTAGTGTACCCCCCGCCCACCCGGCCCGCCGGACTCGGACTCACCTTGTCTGGGACTCGAACTCAGGACCGCGGCAGTCTACAAATGACTGACATCTTAACGCTCACCGATACAATCGGGTCGCGCGTGATAGTGGCGAAATGACAGTGAACAACGAAATCAACACGTCCGGGTGGTCGAATGGCAAGACATTTGCCTTGCAACGGCGAAGTCATGGGTTCGAATCCCACTCAAGGCATTAAATTAAAACCTATTTTTCTTGTTTTTTTTATTTTGTTTTTTTATTTTTAAGTTTTTTAACATTGTCTATATTTTTTCAATATTTTTACAATGCGTTTTGGTCCCAAACTCGATATTTTTCGTAATTACGCAAAATGCTCACATGTTGGCTCGCTTATGAGCTCGCTTGCGAGTGCTCTGCGACAATAAAAATGAACTCTCATTCCTTGCTTACATGCGAGCTCGTTTGTGAGCATTCTGCGATAGTCTCGCAAAATGCTCGCATGCTGGTTGGCTGGGTTAGCTCTATATCTGTATAATTGTTGGAGTTATTCAACCATTAATATTGAGGGTCCAAGAAACTCAATCACACTCGGAACAGAAAGACTGCAGTCGATTTATTTGCTATTCTATGCACACCGATTCTAAAAGTCGCAAGTTAGGTGTGAAAAACACGAATTATTTCGGGAACCGGTGGCTATAGGCTGGTCGGGTTTTGGTCTAATGATATTAAACGGACTGGCAATCGAATGTAATTTGGGAAATTGATTTTTATCGAAACTTTGGGAAGCTCCGTTAAAGACTTTTCCGCCTAGCATAAGACTTTCTTCCTTTGGTAAAGGACCTTCAGGTCTAAAGAAAAATAGCAAAAATTATACTTTTTGAAAATCAGGAGCGAACAACGGGCAAATAACTATTAAGTAAAGCTTAGTTCGATAATAAGGTATGCCAAACAGAACACTCCTCTCCAAAAGGCCATAAGTACTGGGGCACCATTACAGTAAGAAACAAGAGACCAGAATGATTATAAGCAAGGCTGCAAACCTGCTTAAAAATCACGAGGGGTTCACTACGGGGCTTAAACCCGCGAATCTTTTTGGATTCAGGTTTACGGAGCGGATTCAGAAGGTCGCCAGACCCAGGCTCAGGTACGAACCGGGGTTCAGGGATTCTTTTACGCATATGGATCCCTCAGACAACTGTATTTTACACAGCATTTTTTTCCTATATCTATACGAATGTTAATAGCTAAAGTCTATTTGAACCCCGGCCTCTTCTGTAAGGTGGAAAGCTTTGGCAACATTGATGCAGCAGAACCAATCGAATGTAACTACGTTTATGCTATGCTCATTTTGCAAAATCATTTCATGAAATGTGTCCGAGAGTGCGTGCATAAGCACCATTTCATGAATTTGACTACTCACGAAAGTTTTTTTTTTTTTGCTTATTTTGTATTTGTTGAATCTTCTCTTAATGAGTCTAACTTCAAGTCAGTCGTCAGTCGCTGGGTTGGTAGTTCATTTCTCCTGAGACGAGAATGCGTTGCTAGCATGGAAAGAGATTTTGCAAGTTGATTTGGGTAGGTCATTCTTGATTGTGATTTTTGGAGGATGTCTACACTGCTCGCACAGGCATTTCCCCATAACTGCGAGCCATACGTCCAGACAGGCTTTATGATGCTTTTGTACAGTAGGACTTTATATTCCAGTTTGAGAGGGGAACGCGAGTTGATTAGCCAGTGAAGGCTGTTGGCCTTTAGCTTGATTTGAAGCTTTTTCGACTCTATGTGTTTGCGCCATGTGGGCCTTCTATCGAGGTGCACACCTAGGTATACAACATCGTTTGATTGCGGGATCTGGGTTGCATTTAAGGATAGCTGGGGACAGGTGCTTCTGTTGAGTGTAAACGTCACATGTTTACACTTTTGCTCATTGATTTTTATGCGCCAGTTGGCCAGCCACTCTTCCATTTTAGATAGGTGGCTTGCCAGCAGACTTGTTGCGTTAATTGGACATCGTGATCTGCTTAATATTGCCGTATCATCCGCAAAAGTACTTATTGTAAGTCGAGGGTCTGTTGGTATGTCGGCAGTGTACATTACATATAGGAGAGGACCGAGTACGCTACCCTGCGGCACTCCGGCTCATATAGTGAACTCTTCCGTTGTGTACTCATTTTGACGAACTGTAAATACTCTGTTACTGACGTAACTTTCTAAGACTTTGTGAGTATTTGGGGGAAGCATTGTCCTTATCTTGAATATAAGACCATCCAACCAAACGCGGTCAAATGCTTGGGCAACATCTAAGAAAATTGCAGAGCAGTATTCGTGGTGCTCAAACGCAGTCCGAATGTCTGAAGTTAAACGGTTGACTTGCTCAATAGTCCCGTGCTTTGCTCTAAACCCAAATTGATGTGAGGGAATGATATTTTGTGCATGGGCATCAATTTTACTGAGTAGGACCTTCTCAAATAGTTTTGACAGGCAAGGTAGCAAACTAATGGGTCTGTATGATGACGCTTGTGTTTTATCTTTTCCTGGTTTCTGAATCATTATGATTGTGGACTTCCTCCACTGAGTTGGAAAGTATCCACATCGCAGAACAGCATTGAAAAGTCTTGAGATATATGTAATGGCGGGACTTGGAAGTTCCATAATCATTTTAGGTGTAATAAGGTCATGTCCAGGAGCTTTTCTAGGATTTAGCTCTCCGATGGCATTTTTTATTTCTAGCGAATGAACTTTGATTGGGTCAGTTTGTGCGGCGGTCGAAACCAATGGAAGTTCATAGCCATTGGTTGGAGGATTTGGCTGGAAAACATTTCTAAGGTGAAGTGCAAAGAAAGTTGCCTTTTCTTCGTCGCTGCGGGCCCATCTTCCTGTCTGATCTCTTAGAGGCGTGTCTACCTTTGCAGGTGGCTTTATGCTGGCGCGTGCCCTCCATAGGGGAAATTTTGTGCTTGTGGGCGATAATTTTTCGATATAACGGCTATGTGCTAGCTGTTCTTCGGCTTCGAGTGCTTTGCGAAGTATGAGAGGTGAGGGCTTGAACTGAGTTGTCAATGTCTTCTTCGCTGTTTATGGTTGGGCTCAGCTCGTTGTGACTGCTGATATATTTTTTGTATTTGAGCCAGTTTGTCTTGTGTGATGTCAGTCTCCGAGGATATTCTCTAACATGAGGGCACTCCAGAAGGGTGAATATTATTGGAGAATGGTCTGTCGACAAGTCAGCAAGGGCTTCTGCAATTACCAAGTTTTGTGGAACTTTTCTTGTTATAGCAAAGTCTATAAGATCGGGTAATTTCTTTGGATCTGCCGGCCAGTATGTAGGCCTTCCCGGAGATACATAGTCGAGTTTGTTTGATGCGCGCGTGAGTACGCTGTAGAGTTGCTTCCCTTTGGGATTGGTCAGTCTGGAGCCCCAGTGGGGATGTTTCGAATTATATTCACCCGCAGCCAAGAAGCGTTGACCAAGTTTATTAAAGAAATCTAGGAATTGATTTTCTGATATTGCGAAACGTGGGGGACAGTAAACCGCGGACAGAGTGATATTGCCTCGTTTAGACTCTACACATACCGATGTGGCTTATAGGTAGTTTTCCGAAAATCCTGATAGTGGGTAATGCTTGATGCGGCTTCTGACGAGGATGCCAGTGCCACCATAGGCTTTGCCATTTGGGTGATTTGTGACGTAAAATGCATACCCAGGTAATTGAAAGTTGTATCGGTCCGTCAAGTGAGTTTCTGCAAGAAGCATTATGTCGATTTCATTGCCTTGGAGAAATTTTGATAACTCCACTTTGTGGCGGGGAATGCCATTTGCATTCCAGAGTGAAACTCGTAGGAGAGCCATTACTTGGATTGTTGCGAAGCGAGCATTTGAATGAGAATTCCCTGTGTTCTCATTTATTCTTGCATTGCGTTTTGCATATATACCATAAAATCCTTAAGCGTCTGCTGTAACGATAGAAACATAGTTTCTAAGCTACTATAGTTTGATGGTTGTTCCGCTTGTTTTGATGGCAGTGTCGGCTCACTTCGAATTTCATGCGAAACCGTAGATTTGGGTGCAGGTCTATCATTTCCTAGTTTCAAGGCGCTTGCGAAAGAAACACCTTGGGTTGTAGTCGTTGGGGCAAAAGTCGATCTCGTAGCTTTGGTAAAGAAGACTCTAGGGGTCGACTGCGAGGATGTGAACTGATTAAGGTTTCCATTGGATCGGGCAAATTCTGTGCGCGTATTAATCCTGCTCTTCAGATCTTTGTAGACTGGGCAACCTCTGTAGTTTGCAGTGTGGTTACCTCCACAGTTACTGCATTTTTTGACAGATGGATCCTCCTTGTTAGCAGGGCATGAGGCAGTGTTGTGCAGCTCTCCGCATGCTACACAAACTGATCGCAGGGTGCAGTAGGCTTTTGTGTGCCCAAATTCTTGGCAGTTGGTACATTGCACTGGATTTGTGCGTTTGTGCGGCTCCTCTACGGTTATTCTGCGGTGCAATAAGAAAGGTAGTTTGTAAATTGGGTGCACTACATTATTTTTAGGAGCTGTGTCTTCCGGGCTTAGTTCTACTTTGAATAGTGGCTGTGGTTTTTTGTCCCTGTTTATTAAGTTTATAACGGACTTGACCTTGAATCCCTTTTCCTCCAAGGCAGAAGCGACTTCCGTTGCAGGTACACTTGATTCAATGCCCTTGATTACTACCTGTAGGCCTTTGCTACTTTTTAGTTGGTAGGTGTAGTAGCTTTTTTTTCAGCTCTTAGGCATTTTTCGACTGCTCGATAATTTTCTTCGGTGTTGACTTGGAGCTTTGTTTCGCGTATATTGCCTTTGTTGACGGATGTTACATAAAAGTTGTTGTTGCCTATTAGCGATACAAGCTTTGTTACTAGGGCCGCACAGTTGCCATCCCTTATATAAATGGGTGGAGGCTTTGGCTTAGGGGCATTTGGAGCTTTTTCTTCACACTCAGCATCAGACTTTTGGCCAAGAATTTGGAACCTATTCCCAGTGAGGGGATCTTTGTCCACAGGTATATCGCTTGTTTTGTTTATTTTTGGAGTGTTGCCGCTGTTTTGTTTTGCGGGCTTAATTTGAGTTTATTTATTTGTACATACCGATCGATGCCAGTCTGCACATACAAGCGGGTAGAGGTGTTGCATTTCGTTGTGTATGTATTTGCGGGAGGTCGTGTTTCGTATGTGTGTTTGTAGCAGTTTGTGCAGTTGCATATGTTGAAGGTGGTGTGGTGAGAGAGGAGCGGAGAGAGCTAACTGTTGCCGTCCTCGCTGTAATTGTTGATGTTGTTGTTGTAATCGTTGATGTTGACATAATTGTAGGCGGGAGTGTGGAGAGCAGAAACGTTGGTGAAACTTGGGCTGTAGTAGTGGTTGTTGTTGTTGAAAGCGGAGTTACGGGAGGGCGCACTGAGCGCTCCATGGACCTGAGTACTTTGCAATGGGCAAAGTTGGAGAGGCAGATCTCGGCATCTTTTCTTCATTTGGTTTTAGGTAGTTGTTGGTGTGATTTGACACATGCGAGAACGAGAAGTATGCACTTCGATTGTTTGTTTTGCTTTGGAGAGGGGTTAATGAGCGAGGGCTGGGCCCGCTCATATTAAGCGATTTTTAATTTCGCCTGTTTGTTTATTGTTTTTTTTGGAACTAAAACTTGTTGATACATAAAAAATATATATCTGGGTCTTTTCGCTTTTGTTTGGTTTTTGACGCCGTTGACAGAATATTAAATTTATGAAATGCTGTGGCGTAGCCTACTTTGCTTTGCTTTGGTGCAGTCTGATTTGGTCACTGGGCCCTGTTCCGGTTTTCGAGTCGATTTTCGTGTAAACGTTAACATTTTGTACTCAATTTGAATAACGTTGCATAGAAGGTGAAAAATATGCCTACGGTTACTAGATCTGGTATAAAAAAACTCGAATTTTTGAGCAACTGAAATCAATTGCTCAATGCCAAGTGAATTCAATTCGAGAGAAAATTACAACGAGACCTAGTGACCACAGACTGTCTTGTTACTTACATACATTTAAAAACAACTTAAACGCGAAACATAGACGTTTACACGAAAATCGAGTCGAAAACCGGAACAGGGCCCTTTGTGAATTTACAAAAGCTGCATAAACAGGAACAAAATTGATTTTGCAAATTGAGGAAATCAGGAATTGCATTGCATAAACGTTGTTTATGAATTCCGTCAAAAAGGACCAATGAAGTCGCTTACCAACTTTATATTTGTCACTTTTCCATTATTTTCTAGCTACTTAGCTAAAGAATCCTTTTCATCTTCGTCAGAAGATTAACATGGTAAAGAATCAATTATGCTTTCATTCATTTCTTTTGACTATCTTACAATCCTGCAATATTATTCTTTGCAATCTATTTTTTTCGTTTTAGGTCAAAAATATTTTGTTTCTTGGATCCAAAATAACAGATTTTAGAATCGGGATTAAATTTAAATTGTGAGAATATTTTTCTAAGCACTTAAATAAGGTATTACAGTAGATTGAAGAAGACTTCAGAACTTGGATGCAACAAATTTTTCGGAATTCCGGTTCGAGTGTCGAACCAAAATTAAACAGGTTAAGGTTCGGAAATTTGAGGTTCAAGGTATTTGGACGAAGGTTTTGGTTCGAAACTTGGTTCAGCCCGTATTTCACCCAAAATTAATAATAAAAAAAAACGAGAAAAAGCGAACTTCGTCTGTGCCGAAGTTTAAATACACTTAAAACTTTTATGGCCACTGACTTAATTTTGTGACCAATGACTAAATCTTGTGTCATCGGGATATTAAATAAAAAAACTGACTCTGTGCAAAATTTCAGCTTGATAGCTTCAAAACTGAGGGACTAACGGGTGACAACTAAAAATCTGCACAAACTTTGAGAGAGCGCGCCCTTAGCTGGGCTTTACATAAAAGCTTTCGGGCAATTCCAATCGGACTATTTATAGTATTTTGCAACGAAAGAGAAGTTGGAAGTGGTCAAAAGCAAACATTATGACCGTCCAAGCTGTCAGAAAGCTAACCCAACTTTTTAACAACAAAGACAACATAAGTCAACGAGATGCAGTTATCAGTAAAGTGCTGAAAAAGAATAATATTGTTGCCAGACGGTGGATGTGCAACCAATATCGCCTTTTTGCCGATATCCTTTTGTACCAAAGGAAATGAACCCAACAATCTTGCCGCAGTGTCGTCCAATTGAAGATTTTTTTGGAAGTCTGAGTGCTGCAGTTTACAAAAACAACTGAAAGTCCAAAAATACCAAAGAAGTGACCAACAGGATTCGCTTATGTATCCGGAAATACGACCCTAAGGTCGTACAGGCCTCCTGCGGAGATATTTACCGGAAGCTACGCCGAGTGGCTAATAACGGTCGTTTCGACCAAATCCAGCGATGCATCATAAATAAAGTGTAAAATTTTCATAAAGATCCGGTGGGAATTGTGGTTATGGCGGCATTTTAAAGTTTGTGCAGATATTTTTTTGCCACCCGTTAGTTTGCGTAGAAACAGACAGACGGACGGACAAAGTTCAATCGACTCAGCTCGTCATTCTGATAAAGAGTATATATACTTTATGTAGTCGGCGTTCCAAACTTTTGGGCAAAATTATAATACACTTTTCAAGTGTATAAAAAAAACAATTTATTTAGCAATTAGCTGAATACTCGGCGTCGCCAAGGTCCTTATGATTCTTATGAGAGCGATTATACTCAAGCTAGTGCTGGATGCAAATCGATATAAACATTTTGGACCGTTACATAAACTCAAGAATATTTTGCAAATTTGGTTACTTTTTTGACCGGTTGGTTTATACGTCCTATTTACCCGTCTACAATTGCCGTCTATAAATTCTTCACAAATTTGCAAAATTGGCAATAATTTGGACATTGTAATCTACAGTTTTCATTTACCGACGACAGCATTGTTATATAAGCATTAAGCGTTTCATAAATACTCATAAGGTAATGTTGCAAATTTCGCGATTTTTGGACCTCAGAAAACTTCGCGAGCAAGCGTGCAACCATTGCGCAAAGTTCAACCGCAATCGGATGAACGGTTTAGTTATTGAAATTTCGCGGTTTTTGGTCCATTTTCCGACCATTTCTTTAATTTAGACCTTCGCGCTCAAGCGTCCAACGGTTCCTCAAAGTTTTATCACAATTTTTTGCTTAGCTATACGACATTTCGTTTCTGCTTATGCCTTTATGACTGGATACTTTACCAATAAAAGAAATTTATGACTGGGAATCCACTTAAAAATTTTCGCTTTCGAGATGCGACGTAAAAATAAAAAAATATCGCGATAGATCGTTCGATCTTCACCTCTAAATATTTGACGGTCTAAATAATAGTCTAAACTCAAGAACATTAAGGGGCACACCTAGTGTAATGGCCTAAAAAAAAAGGTGATTTTTGGGAATTTTTATTAAAAAAAAAATACTTTATCAATTATTTCAAAATTTTAAGAATATACAGTGAGATTTTTGAAGAAAAAAATTAAATATTTTTTAAGTTATAGTCGATCTCTAACGGCGCGAAAAAAAGGTCCTTCACTGCTGCAGTGATTCCGGCATTCTCCGTGGATGAAATCTAAAAAAAAAAAAAATTCTCGTTAAACTAGATAATATTGTCTGTACAATGACCTACGATAAAAAAAATCAAAAATTGACAATATGGCGGCGTTTTAAAAAAAATAGTCGAATTTTACCCAAAATTTTGGTCGTTAGATAGTTTAGCAAATTTCGCGATTTTTTTTATCATTTTCCGCCCATTAATTCAACTAATTTCTTCAACTCAGAACCTTCCCGGGCAAGCGTCCAACGATGTCCAAAAGTTTCATCGCAATCGGAAATTTGACAAACTTCGCGGTTTTAGGACAATTTTCCGCTCATTTCTTCAATTTAGAAACCTTTCAGGGCAAGCGTATAACCAATCCCGAAAATTTCATTACAATCGGATGGACTGCATAATTTAGCTAATTTCTCGGTTTTTTGACCATTACTCAGCCATTTTTCCAACTTGATCATTAGAGAATTTTGCAAATCTCGCGGTTTTTGGAACTTTGAAACCGTGGTCGGTAAGCGTCCGACCATTCCTCAGTTTGTTCTTAATGATAGGTACAACTTCCATTAACCAACGCCTGCATTGTAATATAAGTATTAGGCGCTTTCATAAATACTCATAAAGTAATTTTGCTAATTTCGCGATTGTTTGAAATTTCGCTGTTTTTAAATGATGAAATGATGTTTTCCCAAATTTTTATAAAAATCGACCATTTTCCGCCCATTTTTTCTACTTGAAAACCTTCCCGGGCAAGCATCGAACAATTTACCTAAGTTTTACCAAGCCCGTTAATTTTGCAATTTTAGCGGTTTTTGGTGCATTTTTCGCAAGTTTCTTCAATTAAGAAACCTTCCCGGTCAAGCGTTCAGCCAATCCCCAAAGTTTCATTGCAATCGGATAAACGGTATAATTTTGCAAATTTTGCCGGTCTTGGGCCATTTTTCGGGCATGTTTTTAACTTTGAAATCTTCCCTGGCAAGCACTCTACCACTTCCCAAATTACATCGCAATCGGATGAACTGTTTAGACAGGCATAAGGGACAGACAGACAGACAAACATTCATTTTTATATAGATAATGTGTTCTACACATTGCTTTCGACCCAAAAACTATACAAATCTTATGGGAATTGGGTCGTTTTAGGATCAGAAGTGATTTATAGAGCACATGAAAATATTCAAAATATAATTTACTGAGAAGTAAAACTCCATTGCGTAGTCTACATATGAAAAATAATACCAATATTATTATCAGGCCTGTTCCGGTTTTCACTTTCAAACAATTTTCTAGAATTCGAATTTCTTTAAGTGCTTATTGTACAAAATTGACGGAGTAAGTCGGCTTAAAACCTTTCATATTGAGTCCGTCATATTAAAAGGAAGTAAACAAATTTTAAGGTTTGATATACCTTAATGGTTTACCAGAAAATGCTACATGTACACCAAATTCGAATTTACTAAATTGAAAACCGGAATATGCCTGTATGTTGAGCTCTTGTTTTGAGAATCATTTAATAATAATAATAAGCTTTGGAGACAAATATCATTAAAAACAGGCTATTTTGAGAGGAGATTCCATAAGAGTCAGTCGCCCATAACCGATTAGATAACAGAAGAAGTTGCTAGATTGTTGGTCTCATGTCTATATTTTTTGTTGAGCCGAACCGATATATAAGGTAAGGAGCAGGTTCAGCTTTTATTTTTAAAGAAATTCGGTTCACAGCAAAATAAAAGTCGGAATTTCGGGTTCGAACCGGTTCGGTTCAAACCCGGCTTGAAGCCCTGAGTGTAACTCTTATATCGCTTTTAATACAGAATTCAGGGATTAATACAGAAACCGAAGCCGTTAACCGAAATAAACCGTCACCTACCAGAACCGGAATCGATAATAATTTTTTTTTTTGAGAACCCAAAACCGTTTACCGTTATTATTGGAGCCGATAAAACCGGAACGAAACCGAAACGTTGGTACCGGTACAGTGTTACCTTTGCAGAGGTTATCACAATTTTAGTCTGATGTTTGTAACGCTATGAAGCTAACATAAGAAGTCTCTCTATATCCAACTAAAAGAAGAGACATGTATGGGACAAAAACTTCTTTTACTTGCAGGCAATTAAGTTTATTTTCAATTTCAGCCACGCCCCCTCCCGTCCCTGCAATTTGGAAAAAACGTTATACAGTTTTATATATAGAAAGATCGTACTTTCTGGACATAATTAGTAATCAGGATTATTTATCGATCGGATGAACGATAGTCGAGTTATACTGACAATGCAAGGCCCCCTGTTACATACATTTGCACGACTTTAGTATACCCTCTTTAGTCTACGAGAACGGGTATAACGAGAAGGCTAAGCTAACTTCAGCTGTGCTTAAGTTTTAATACCCTTTTAATAATCGTTTTTATTTAATGATTTTGAGCAATTTTTTCAAGGCCTTCTTAAAAGCCAAAGTCAAAGTAAAAAAATGTTACATTGAAAAAAAAGAAGTTTTTTTTTCGACCGATCGGTCCTATGGATACGCTAAGACACAGGAGTTCGCCATAAAAGCTAAATTAAGACTGTCAGCCATGCTCCCATTTTCACTTTCGCAAAAAGTTCTGCGATTTGGAAGCAAATTTTGTTTTTCGAAAGTGAAAATGGGAGCATTGCAGATCGGAGCTGGCTTCAGCGTTGCTGCAAGCAAACTTCGCAGAGATTCACGAAGAAGCCATTGAAAATTAAACAGCAAGTTCGGCCGCTTTTGTATCTGATTATGTGCCGCATATTCTGGAGAAATTCACTCCAGAATGCATATTTAGTGCTGATGAAACTGAGTTGTACTACAAGGCACTGGTAAACGGAAGCTACAAAGGCAAGCATGAAAATCCAAAAGGATTCAAAACCCAGAAGCAATGACTCACATTGCTTTTCCTCTGGAATTCAACTGGTATATTCAAAAGAAGTTATTGTTTTGAAAAGTCAGCCAAGTCCCGGCCTTTTAATGGAAGAAAGGTGCCGGATACAGAAACGAACATTACAATTACATTTTTGCCGCCAAATACTACTGCAATAATACAGCTCTTGATCAAGGTATTATCCACTCCTTTAATATGGAATACCAGACAGTTCTAATAAAACTCAAATTGGAGCATTGCAAACGGATTATCTGTAGTAGAATTTATAACTGATTATATATATATGCAATTTTTTGCTTACAACCGATAGATTGCTTGTAACCGATATCTGCTTATATGCAAATATCGCCTATATGCGAAAATATTGCTGCATTATAACTTTTGCATATAAGCGATATTCACTTCCCACTGTATATTTTATTTCCCATATGGGCACGGAAAACTTCATTTTGTTTTTGCCAAAATAAGAGCCAGCGTTTAAAATCAAACACAAATTTTAGAAAATATAATTCCCATCCTAAGGCTCACGGCAATAACGCCATGCCTAATTATACAAATTGTTCTTATTTTCAATAAAGAACAACTACTACTACTACTACTAATTCCCATCCTTAACCTAATCTGTCAAATCACGTCAGAGACTCACAAAGTTCTGCTTTTGCGAAATGTGTATGCTGGAAACTACGAATCTTTTAATTACCTTTAATTTGTTTATTTTCAGGTGTCTATATCAGACAATGGAACTCCAATTTTATCTTCAACTACGCGAATCGTTGTGACTGTATTAGATGTTAACGATAATTCCCCGGAATTTGACCAACGGATCTACAAAATTCAAGTCCCGTCCACAGCCATTGCAAACGAATCAATATTTCAGGTAAGTTCAGCTGAAAATCATATATTCGTTCCCTGGACTTCATATGTCGGAACCTACCGGATCAGATGACTATTTCCTATAACTGGTATAAGAAACATCGGTCAGAAAGTTCTTTCAAACTGATTCAAAAATTTGGTCAAAATCGGACTACTATATCCTATGACTGCGTGCAGGCAACAGGAGTCTGCATTTAACATTTGGTTGGTGCAGCTCTTCTAGTCTCTAAGATCTAAGTGTTTATACAGACGGACGGACATGGCTTTATCGACTCTGCTGATCATGAATATATATGGGGTCGGCGATGCTTCCTTCTGCCTGACACATCCATTTGCACAAACTTAATATACTCTTTGTACTTTTGGAGCAGAGTATAAAAGGTGCCCATTGATTGCATTGAATTTTGCACCCATAACAAACTATTTGATTGCAATTAACTGGTTCGATCAGGACTATTTATCGATCCGCCGAAGACTTGTTATAAGGTATAAGAAACAAACAATTATGATGGGCAGCCCCGGCCGCAACAACGATGGGTAGCATTTTAAATTAAAATTAATCAGATATAATTCAACGGAAAAGGTTAATTATGAATTTTTTGAAAAGCACTTATTTATTCTTCAATATCCAATTTGTCCCCTTTAAAGTTATCGCCCTCGGATATAATACACTTGTGCTATCGCTTTTTCCAATCCTCAAAGCACTTCTGAAATGCGCTTTTCAGTATGGTCATCAGCTCGCTCTTCGATTCTGACTTGATCTCATCAATTGTGGCAAAAAGCTTTCCTTTCATTGGTCTCTTCAGTTTTGGGAATAGGAATAAGTCGCAGGGAGCCAAATCTGCTGATTACGGTGGTTTAGGCATGATTACGGTGTTGTCTTTGGCCAAAAAATCAGGAACAAGCATTGATTTGTGAGCATTATCGTGATGCAGAATCCACGATTCGATTTTCCACAATTCCGATCGTTTCAGCCGTATTGCTTCACGCAAACGTTGCATAACTTCCTTGTAGTATTCCTTAACTCATTGTGCACCACACCATTGTAATCAAAGAAAACAGTGAATCGAACTTGGCGTGCTTAATTCGGAATTGGCTCATCTGGCCGCTTCCATTGGGATGTTTGGGACTTGGCTTCGATGTCATAACCATATACTCACATGTCGTCACTAGTTATGACCCGTTTGAGCAAACCCGGATCGTGTCGTCGTTGGCGTCATTCATTCAACTGCGACGTTGCTCTTGCTCAAAATTTAATGTACACAGCCCGCGAAAATTCAAAATTTACCTTTTCTTTTGAACACACCTCGTACAAGCTTTGTGAGCTTCGTGAACGATTTCAACGAGTTTTAAGCGTTGAGTTTACTTGTATCGCATTTATAGCAAGGGTCAGCATGCTCGTGAAATTTAAGGTTTAAGGCATATAACACAGCGAGCTTCACTACGCCGCCATCAGTACAAGTGTTTTTCGTTTTACAAAGTTAAGTTGGCCGGTCAAATAATGAGACGCCACACCCAAAAATTGAGAATGACGAGATATTAGTATCTTTTGACTTCATTTAATTTTTTAAAAACATGCCTGTAAAACTGGCAATAAAAAATATTATGGAAAAATGGACAGACATAGCACAATATACGAATATACCAAAGAATAAATTTAAGGAAATATTAGAGTTTATACTTATTGAAAACAATTATGTATCATTTGACAAACACTTCTTCACCCAAATATTTGGTATGCCCATGGGGAACCCGATTTCACCGACTATAGCAAACGTAGTGTTAGACAAAATACTGGACGATGCAGCAGTGGAACTACACAATCAAAATATCTATATATTAATACGCTAAAAAGCTTTCATACAAATGTACGGCCCCCTTTTTAGCATAGTAAACAGAGAGAGAGTGGCTCTCAGTACGCTCTCCTTGTGAAGAGACGATCAACGGGAAAAAGCTTCTACGCATATTTTGTTTTGGTTATAAGCAGATTTAAAGTTTCTGGTTTAACGGAAATCAAATTGACAAGAAATTTTTCGCGAGGCAAGTGCTGCTAATAAAATGAATTTCGGAGCGTAAACAATAATTAATATTGTTAAAAAATTTGTTACATTGCTAATCTTATTTATATGTTCGTCTTCCTTTCTAGCATAGTAATGTTGAAATGAGTATTAAGGGCGAACAAAATTTTATTGCTATTATTTATTGTTTTATAGAGAATTAACGATACGGTGACATGCAGATGGCATAGAATTCCATTTAACCAAAAAAATTAGTGCAAAAATAGTCGGTATTCTTCGGGAAAATCGATCAGATACAGGAAAGGCACATTATAAGAAACATACAATTCAATGGGAAATTCACTAATCAAATTTAAATACACCAAGCACAATTGGAGACTGTGCTGTGATCTTGAGATTGAATCGGTATTACATCGATTCGGAAATACATCGAATATATGGATTTATTGCCTGTGTAGGGTCAGGCACTATCACTGCGCTACAAAATCCTGTCAAAAAATGAATGTATACATTTTGTCTCTTCACACTTTCTTTGGAGCCATCCCCAAGCAACATTTTCCAGAAATGCATTGAAAATTGTTTTAAGACTTACACTTTACCAAAACTTTAACAAAAGATCAAGAAAAGGAAGCAACGGTGTTTATAGCTTTCTGGGTAGTATAAAAAAGACCTAACTATGCCAAGTTAGTTAACCAAATGTTGGCTGACTGTTTAAATTGGAATATATGTTAATCAGATTTTCCAGGGATTAAAAAAGATTCAGATACAATTATTTTTGGACCAGAAACTATGCCAATTTAAGACTTTTTTGACATATTACTTTAGACTTAAAAGTGTACATCCTTTAATGTTAAGTGTTAATTTGTTCGATGGTCGAATTTCGACCACAGGGCGAGCCTAGTTCAAATTAAACACCTATACAAATATTTGGACGACATATTTTGTGTTATTAAAAATGAGAAAAAAGAAGAGATTGGAGACGTTGAACAAACAACACCCAAGAATTCAATTCACGATGGAGATAGAGAAAAACTAGAATGAATTTTCATTCCCATCAACCAATATCCCAAAAAATTAACACAGCAAAGGAAATCATAGCCAAGCTTACACTCTCAGCGACGAAATACATTACCCGGAAATACATATAAAGGCTCTAGTTTTAAAAAACAATTTTCCCAGACAGATGATCGAAACTCCTTTCACAAACGCAACAAAAAAGAAGATTGACCCGAACCCCAATAAGGAAATAAAAGATACTATACATAAGTGCACCGTACGTGGACAAAGTTACAAATAAACAATCAATTTCAAAAACAATACCAAGCCAACATTCAAACATAACGTACGCTTACAGAGCTCACACAAACACAAGGAAACTATTTACAACTACCAAAGACCAACTAAGCAAAGAACAACAACAAAACGTTATTTACGAAATTGCATGCAAGGGAAAGAATGGACAACCTTGCGACGGCGTTTATGTTGGAACAACTAAACGGCCACTGCATACAAGAATATTGGAGCACAAAGGAGACGAGAAAAACAAAAAGATGACGACGGCGTTGGCCCAGCACCTCCTATCATCTGGTCACACAGCTGACTTTGACAACGTTAGGCTACTAGACATATACTACATTTATGCTATGAAATTCACGATTTCTTCAATTTGCAAAATCAAATGTGTTCCTGTTTATGCAGCTTTTGTAAATTCACATATAAGAAAACAAAAGATCTGGCAACACCAACCAACGTTAAGTTAGCTGCGCAACAGCATTTCATGAATTGAAGGCAAATTCATAGTCAACTTTCGTGAGTAGTCGAATTCATGAAATGGTGTTTATGCACGCATTCTCGGACACATTTCATGAAATGAATTTGCAAAATGAGCGTAGCGTAAACGTAGTAATAGTGAGAGAGAGAGAACGAGACTGACGCCAGAGAGCTTACGTATAGAACAAAGAGGAGGGAGAGCACTAAACCATTAAGAAGACTTAGAACAAACGAATTACATCTACGCGGCAGCGATTGCGGAGGGAAATAAACAAACGAAACACTTGGCGAAACGCACAATGGGACGACTTAAAAATAATTGTAAACAAATAAATGTAACATAGTGACGAAATTATGATGTATGTTTAGAAATGTATTTATGTGTGATATTTATAATGACGAATGAAAAATATTAAAAACAGGCTCTCAGGGAGCAGCGACGAGCGACCGAAACGTGTAGGTGTAGAAGAAAATAATAAAAATGTATTTTTATTTTTGATGAAGGCCATCGGCCATTGCAACCCATATTTCAAACACTCAAAACTCACAAAATTTGGCCTACAACAACACATACAAAAAGTAATTGACATATGACGCACTCGTACAGTTGCCAAATGTTTTATATATTCAGCTAATTTTCCTTAATACTGTGATGAAATTAGAACTTTATGTAATTTGAATTGTATTTAAGTCTTTAACTTAATTAAAATGAATTTAATTAATTAATTTTTTGTTAAATGTCTCGAGAAATTGGCTGCGCCAGCCAAACCAAAAAGTAACACGTAAAAGTATGCCTCTCTTATTTCCGCATGTTCCATTTTCGATCGTTACTCTTGATTTTCTCGTGCCGATTTCGCTTGGCCCGTGGTTTGCCAAAAGTAAATCATAAGTAATTTCATTCGGAATTAAGAATAGCAGTACCAAACCGAAACGGAATTGCGATCGGTTAACTATTTAAAACGTAGCGGAACTGAGAACATTTCTGTATATCTTGATTTATTTTGCCCACGAGGCTCACAAACAGAATTTTCCCCCACGCACACCCCCGACCTACATTCTCCGACTTCGCCAATGAGGATTTCCTAAATTGGAGAATAGTTCCTATGTTTTTTTGCCCAAACCAGAAGTGTATTTTTCAAAATCTTAGAACTATTTTGCCATTATTAATTCTGATCGGATAGAAAATAACGATTGGCCTTACACCTACCCTAACCTACCCTACCCTAAACTTGATCTGCCTCCAAGTATCCATACACGCCTATCCTCTATCTCTTACCATCTCTGAGATCTGTTTGATCATACGGACAGACAGACTAAGACTCAATTGTTGATTCAGATAAAGAATATATATACTTTATGGGGTTGGAGATGCTTCCTTCTAGATATTACATAGAAAAACTAAATATGTAAAAAGTACACGAAAATGTAGTTTTTCTACACGTTACACAGAGATTTTCAACCCGCTACGCTTGTGTAGCTTTTCTGCATGCCAAGTTTAGCTTTTTTCTACATGCCGTTCTGAAGCCGCTTATGAGCCGAATCGACATACGCCAGTGTGCCTTCCTGGCTTAGCGCGTATACGTCGGAAACTCCGTTGCCTCCGCCCAAATCGGAGAAGCGAACTGCATTGTGGACTTAGGAACTGTTGCTAGGAGCCGTCTTGTGGAGGGGCTTGGGTCCTCCGATGTTTGGCATCAGCCTAGCCAGTGCAGCTGCCGTTTTCGCAGTTCTCTCGCCCGCGTAACCAGGTACTTCAGGTTAGCAGCTGAGCGCTTCCTTGCGTCGCCTATCACTATGTGTGTATGAGAGTGTGTGTGTATTTATGAGTAAGTGTGTGTTTTTTTTTTTATTATTATTATTATAGATATTATAGATTATAGATAAAGGTTTAGAATGGAGATTATTAACAAAAGAGGGTAAGTTGTGACAAAGGAAGATTCCGCAACCGCGTGACCGCTGCAAAGCATTACTTCGCGGGGCGGATGGCGGTCATGATAGCCGTTTAGTCTGTAGTGGCTGCACGCCGGGTCCTCTCTCTGTGCCGCAGATCCTTCATGATGGCGCCGCCATGTTGGCTATGGTTTGCCACCCACTCTGGCTGGACAGCATACCCTGGACGTTGTTGTCGGCCGTCAGCTGCTTGTTTAGTGCGTGTGAGGCTCTCGTTGGCTCGCCTCTATAGAGCGGGCATCCGAAAAATGCATGGTCGGCGTCTTCTCATGTGTGGCCACCGCAGTGATCGCAGTAGGGGTCCTCCTCGTGCTTGAACCGATACAAGTACGCCTTGAAACACCCGTGTCCCGTCAGCATTCGTGACAGATAAAAGTCTACCTGCCCGTGCCTCCTGTTAAGCCAAGGATCCAGGTTCGGTATTTGTCGGTGAGTCCATCTGCCGCTTGTTCCGCCGTTCCACCTAATCTGCCAGTGTGCCACTGTGGAGTCGGGCGGTGTCCTGCTTCCAGTGCGTCCACTCCTTCTCTCCGCTGCTAACAGATATATGGGGACTGTTCCAGCAACGACTCGAGCAGACTCCTCTGATACTCCTCTGATTGACGCAGCAGTAGAATCAGCAGGCGGTCTTTCGGCAAGTCAGTTTGGCTTCAGAAAGGCTAAATCTACCATCGATGGCATCGGCAAGGTGGTCGACATTGCAAAGGAGGCTATATCTGGAACGCAGTGGCGAGGACGTAAAAAAAAGTATTGCCTAATAGTGACCCTGGATGTCAAGAACGCGTTCAACACTGCGGACTGGGCGAGCATCCTGAGTGCGCTAGCGTCGTTTGGAGTCCCTGCATACCTGTACGCCATGATACGCAGCTACTTCTTGGGCAGACAGCTGCTATACGAGGCAGATGAAGGCAACAAGACGAGTGATGTTTCAGCGGGTGTACTGGGGTACACCTCAGTTTTAGGGCCACTCTTATGGAACATTATGTACGACGGCATACTCCGATTACCTTTCGCAGCAGGCACGCACTTCGTGGGATTCGCGGATGATGTGGCTCTGGTGGTGGTGGCCAAAAAGCTACATATGGTCGAGACTGCATGCGGCGCGGGCATAGCAACTTTTTTCTGTTCCTAAAACTAAAGATGTATAGAAAAGGACGTTGATACGTCACGATTGAGGCCACAAAGAAGAGCTAAGCGCAGTAAAATAATTTTATTTTAAGGGCTTCGAGGATTGAAAGAGCGTTGTCATAAATAAATTTATTATATCCGAGGTGGATTATTTTGAAGAGGACGAAATATATAAGTTTTAATCAAAAAATAAATTCTTTTCGAACTGTAACTATTGATTGTTATTGTGGTTTCACATCATCACAGACTAGAAAAAAATAGATCACCGAGCGTTTGCTCAATCCATCTATTCTGCCAACGTTTAATTTCTTATTATTTGGCTTGATGTCCGAAAGTCGAATAATATGCTGGCAGGCCCGTCGAGAGGGTGGTGGAACCGGGGTGTTTCCCCCCGGGCCCGGACTTCTGAGAGGGGCCCGGAATCCGGATTTTTGGCGAAAACTTAAATAAATTATGTACAACATGAGAGAACCCCCGGGCCCGGGATCCCCTTTCGACAGGCTTGTTTGCTGGCCTGTTTTTTTTCGTAGCTGCGTAGCAAACAGACTGTGTGCGAATGGAACAAGTTCATTGACGGCCAGCCGAAAAGAATCAGCTCGACAGTGCCTAAAGATCACCAACTCAATCCTACGAGCTCATATCACTCTTGGTTATCGAGTTTTCTGTTTGGGGGTTCTCTCGTTTAAACGTCTGATTTTTAAAATTTTTAAAAAAATTTTTGTTGTTAGTAAAGAGATATAACTTTTGGGCTTTTATCACTTGTATCGAATTAATTCCTCAACTATTGTGAAAATATTTTTGAGCGAATATCTTGATAATTGTTCGTGTTTCACAAAAAACAGGCTTTAAGATAGACATTGTGCTATACAAATCAGAATCATGATACAACGAATGAAAGGTAAAGCAAACACTTGCTCAGTTGCGCATGCGCATAAATTTGCAAGTCGGTGATTTGATTTAATTGTTTAAGTTTGTCTCGTGTCACCAACAAAATGCAAGCGCCGATATTCTACAGCGCAATTAAATTTTGAACCCCAACAACTGCATGTTTTTGAAAATATAAAAACAAGACTGATCTAGATTAAATCTTTGAGTCATAATTATAAACTTAAAAACTTTTTATTTTTAGGTTCACGCAATTGACAGCGATGATGGTGAAAATGGACGTATTACATATTCTATTAAATCTGGAAAGGGAAAAAATAAATTTCGCATTGATAGCGCAAGCGGACACATTTTTATTAATAGACCTTTAGAGCCTGACTGTGAGTTTGATATTAATATCAAAGCGGAAGATAACGGAATTCTCAGAAAAAGTCAAACGACACGAGTTAATATTGTCGTTGTTCCCATTAACTCGAATTCACCAAATGCTCCGGTCTTAGTAAGAAAATCGACGGATAATGTTGTAGATTTGACGGAAAATGATAAGCCTGGATTTTTGGTTACACAAATTTTGGCAGTTGATGATGATAACGACCAGCTGTGGTATAATATAACAGGTAAGTGACATTAGTAAAATGATATTGATGTAAGAGATATTGATGTAAGAGGATGGACTAAAAAGTTTTGGACCCAAGCAAGGAAACGCACTACCATTAGATTTTTAATATATGAATGAAAATCAACATAGATATTGTGCATATTGGGCAGCTTTGGATACTCAGACTGAACTGTTTCGATGAAGTCCAAATTCATCTCATCAGTGAGTTTCAAGCGCTGATGCCAGCAAGCCACTTACAAGTCCTATTTATGAAAGCATGTTGTCGAAAAACGGCTTGAGAATTCGAATGAACTCAACAGTCCAATTCTATTCTATTTATTGCCTGTAACTTCAGCCACAGCTTCAAGGCATGTATCTTAGTGTTCGTGTTGGTTTCCCAATATGCTTATCTTTGTTATTGTTTGGACAATGATTAGTTTTTGTTGTGTGTCGCCAACGTAAGTAAACTTTCATGCCAAGGGGGATTTTCATACGTATTTTTTGAAAGGGTTTTTTTCCTTTTTATAAATACCAAGGTATTTATTGTTTGCTTAATAGAGAACGTAAAAAAGGAAAAAAAAACCCTTTCAGCTTTAAAAAACATCTTATCTAAACGAGGGCCAGCCAAGAAAAAAAAATAGGGGAAAATTAAAGTTCGGCTCGGGCGAAGTTTTGTACATCATTGCAGCCACCATTGAAAAAAAAAAAGGTTTTCTAACTAAGACTTTTATACTATATACTATATATACTATATGGATTTCTGATTTCGACCAAACTTAGTGGAATTATGGAAAACCATAACAAACTAACAGTTAAGAAATTTGGAGGCCATCCCATTTTTCTCACTAGAACATCTTTTTCTACCGATAATTCGTACTGCAGCTATATGCTATAGTCATCCAATTTTGACAAAACTTTGTAGAATTGTGTAAAAGTTTTGCTTAATCAATTCAGCGCTCGTCGTGCTGATCAAGAATATATATTTTTTATGTGGTCGGAGATGCTTCTTTAATGCGTTACAAACATCCGGACAATTTTATAATACCCTCTATAAAAAAAATTTGATTTATTCAAAATTCTAGACTAGAATACCACCTTAAAATACTAAACACCAGGAATAGATTTGTTATCAAACACAAGAGGGCGTAAAGTCGGCACTGCCCTTCGATATTAATTAACAGAGCACTAACATGTTACACAATCTCATTATGTTCGCATACAGTACATGCTGGCCCCAAAATTTTGACAATATATACAATTGTTTCATGAAATTTCACATATTAAAGATATTGGACATACACACTATAGTGTACCGTGCAGTGGCGTAGCCATTAGATGACATTAACAACTTTTGGAAACTGCTTAGTTTAGATTTAAATAGCATTAAATCTTCCTGGAGTTGTTTATATATAAATCAGAAAGAACAAACTTAAGTGTTGAAAATGTTAGTAGTTAATGTTAAATGTAGTTAAGTCAATTTTTTTAATTATTCCTTATTATGACCTTTCCAAAGTTGGAAAACATTTGTCGATGTATGTGGTCATGGACGATTTTCAAAGGAATCTCTAACATCATTCAAAGATTATATATTTGATATTTGTTTATTGCTTTCTATTGCTTTCATAAACTTCTCATCTTCGCAATCAGACGTTGAGTCATTTGTTGTCGAATTTTTAAAATTCTCATTAAGCATATTTTTTTGTGACTTTAGCATGTCTGCCATGTGCTGCTTTTTAACTTTTTTTTGGTCAAAAGTAAGCAAAGATTGAAATCTTGGGTCTAGACAAATATGACCGAATCGATGTGGATATGTACTCACCGATTTCTTAGAATTCCACTGAGCCTTTGTTTTCACAAGGTTTTGAATATATTGCCTATTTATGGAAACGGTGATTTTAAAATCATTGCATATCGGATGAAGTATTTTTCGCCCTTTTTTTTGTCATTGTGGACTTCAAGGTGGGATCCACACAATTCCACTGCTTGAGCCTCGATGCTAATATTTCCGATTGTCTCCAAGATAATCCCAAGATCAGCATGGTCTTTATTAGTAATTAAATGCCTTTCCGTCGAGTATGAGCTTGTGTTCGATGGCATTGGCATATTCTAAAAACTCACGTGCTTGGTACCGATGTCCAAATATTTTTGTTTGACAAAAGTAGCAATCCTCCTGTTTGTGAAAAGGTTGATAATGCCATACGATTAGAGAGATCAATGGAAATCCTTTGGCACCTAGTTTTTGTTGTTACCATTTTTTCAGTGCTGCAGAGCACGCAGTACAAAAATGCTCCGGAACGAACCAGACGTTCTGCCATAAATCGCGCTTAAAAATTAAATAATACTTGGCCATCGTGGTTTTGTTTTCCTTGATTGAAAACCGATGTTTTTCATCCAGAAGCCATCCGCAGATGAAAGAAAACTTATTAATTATTAACTATTAAATTATTAAACTGAAAACTTTCGCATTGACGACTGTGTTAAATTAATCTGGGCATAAGCTTAATAAAAAGAGCTTGTATTATTGTAGTGAGGCTGAAATTATTTATTCTTGATTTGACCGCAGATTATAATGGTCCTACAAGGTAACTGCTCCCAAACAGTCCAACATCGTAAAAAATATATGTAAAAATTTATATGCCTATAAAAAAGTACATTTAAATTTCCCACCTAACATTCAGAAAGTATACTTTTAGGGGCTTTTATGTTAAAGCTTAGTATGCTCCCATAACAAAAAAGGTCATAAGTTCACAAAAGGTCTGAACTAAGGACCATAAATATACTACATTGGTATTTTACCGATAACTCAAGAAATAATAGATTTCCATTGTTTGAAGAGCTGTCGCAAATTACCGATATACACATTTGATGTATCGATTACATTTGTTACCATTTCGCCATCATTAATAGAATTGCCTAAACAAAAATAAAAAAAGAAAAATATTGAAAGTTAACTTCGGCTCGGCCGAAGTTTTGTATACCCTTGCAGTTTGTTTTTCTAAGTAAGACTACTTTTCGGACCTTACTTTTCTATAGGAGGTTTACTATATAGATGTCCGATTTCGACCAAACCTAGTGCAATCATGGAAAAGCATATCAAACTGTTAATTACGAAATTTGGAGGCGATCCCAATTAAAACTCACTAGAACTTCTTTTTCGACCGATCAATTATACTGAAGCTATATGCTATAGTCATCCGATTTTGACAAAACTTTGTAGAATTGTGTAAAAGTATATAAAATGAATATATGCCAACGTAAGGGACGTTTCCATTAAAAACATAAAAGTTTTTCTCACAAGAACTAGTTTTTCGACCGATCGTTCCAATGGCAGCTATATGCTATAGTCATCCGATTTTGCCCAAACTAGCAGACTAAGAAATACGAAGGTTAGGAGCGTTTCAATTGAAAACAAAAAAGTTTTTCTCACTAAAACTAGTTTTTCGACCGATCGTTCATATGACAGCTATATGCTATAGTCATCCGATCCGGCCGGTTCCGACAAATGTGCAGCGTATTTGTACCAAAGATTTCGTGCAAAGTTTGGTGAGAATAGCTTTAAAGTTGACGGAGGAGATAGCATAGAAACAGACGGACAGACGGACAGGGCTAAATCAACTCAGCTTGTCATGCTGAACAAGAATATATATATTCCTTCTATGCGTTACAAAAATCCGGACAATTTTATAATACCCTCTGCAAGGGTATAAAAACATGAAGCTGTGAAGAGCGAGCGGTTGTTGTGGAACCATGATTGCTGCCACTGACTCCTCTATTCGCCTATGGTTTTTTAAAAAGAATTCCTTAAATCATCCAAAGATAACCTATTTGCATTTCCATTTTCACTCCTGTTTCGGAACGCTCCTTCGAGGTGCTGCTTTGCATATGGATGGATGGGTAGTGATGTACTGATGTGAGTGTAAATGAGTTTTAAGCTGGGCCCGCCAACTAAAATCATAAATAAATCAGCAAAAATTTTAAGATTTGCACTTAATTTCACAATTGCCGAGTTAATTCGACAATACTTAAGAAAACTCATTACAGAATATTTATTGGGAGTGTGCAGCAGCATACATCAAAAATCAAACATCAAACAATCAAAAAAAAATTTTATTGACTTCTGCTGAACGTATGTATGAAAGATATTGTTTTAATTTTAAATGACAGCTTAAATATTGTCAGGAAAGCAGCAGTACAGGAAGGTGGATTCGGGTGGCTGAGGTGCGGAAACAACACAAGCCACCATGATAGAAGGGCCGTTTAAGCCGATTTCCTCCGTTCGGAAGCTTTCCGAAAATTCCAGCTACTCTGGAGGAAGCTAAAAAGTTGCTTGCAGAGAGCAATCATATTCAAAATGAGCGCTACGACTTAAAATTAAATATAGGTAGATTAGGTTAAATAGGCCTTTTGGCCCATTACCGGATTAAGAGGGAAAAGGTGGTGAGGAGAGGGGAGGGGGTACGTGGGTGTTGATGATCTCTATTTAAACCACCATCAGGAAGCGACAAAAAGATCCAAGTCTTTTGGGGCAGCATTTGATAGACTACACAGGTCTTTAAAGAATTGTTTTCCCAGATGCTGGGAGATGGCCATATGCCATATGTGACTTTTATAGAAGAGGAAATTCAATAAAAAAAACTAAAAATATTTTTAGTTGTGATTTGCTGTGCGTTGGTTGGCCATTTGATGTAGGTCGATGCTAGACCGGCAAGAATGTATGCAATATACTGGAATATTTGGTGTCTATTAAAGCGGTCACCCACAGACGAGAACGACTCCTGTTTTGCCAGCAACGCATTCGCAAACTTCAGTTTCTTTTGCAGAGTTACATGCGAAATTGGCTCAATGAGAGTCATCGCTTTTAATCAGACGACGCGAAGAAGACTGCAAATTTAAAGAGTAACAAATAAAAGACTTATTTTAATGGGAATAGGCTAAGAGTACTTGAAAAGTATCACCGGTCATTCTGAAATGTTCCTTAATTGGTGCGTTCTATAATTCTTGATTGTCCGCGACAGCATGTGTTTGAATAGGCGCTTCTCAAAAGTTTCCTCCTCTTTCATTACCTTCCAAAGTTTCACATTTGTTTACATGATCTGCATCCGAAACCACGCCTTCCGACAATTCATTTGATACAATCACTCATTTTCCTTTTGTCTTTTTAAACTTTTCTTTATTTATTATTGACAGTTTTTGTGCTATCGATAACAAATCAGACTAATACATCATAAAATTTTTGCGATGGAGACTCATCCATCACAATCGAACGAACATCGAACTAGATCCATAAAATTTTTGTCATCGATTTGTGCTGGTGAACACGCCCATTGACTTTTCGGGCAAATACTAATTTTGACAACTTTATTTATGGAGCTTAGAATTCTGTGCTTCTTCTTCCGTTAGAGACGCTCGATGATGTTGTTATTAACATAATTTTATTTATTAAAAAATCCGATGTACGATTTAATGGGCCAAGTGCTCTGGGGATTTATTTAGTTTCGGTATGTTTTTGAAAAATAGCGGTGTGCGAAGACGTAGCCAGACAATGTCCTTAAAAAAGTTGAACTGTAAAATAATGTGATTATACAAATAATTTTTTTTCGCGAATCAAGTGCCGGGGAGCCATCGGGATATTTTTTCTGTAATATGAATATGGACATTCTGTACATAAAACAAAATAATTCATGAAAATATCGGTGGGCCCTCTTTAAGAAAACGGTAAGAAACCATGAATTTTCGATAAAACCATGTCAAACAATGGACTTAAGGGACTCTTTTATATTTTCTTGGATAGAAGAGATGAAAATAGTATAATCACAATTTATTCCGCTTAAATCGGAAGCACCGTTATAAAGCAATCATTTTTTAAAGTTGTATATTCTTCGTCGTTTATCTCGCGAGTTGTTAGTGGTGGAGATGTCAAAATAGAGGATTATACTCTTGATGTGGAGATATTTAAAGCAGGGATAGAAATTTTGCATTTTGAGATAAAAAAACATGGGGTGGATGAGTTCACATGGAAATACCCATATATACCCCCACCAAGTCGGAGTCATTATTAGTGTATTTTGTAATTTTGTTATAGCCTATTTCCACTGAGCAACATCTAACATCTTGAAGCAAAATGTTTCTATCCCACACGTTTCTCATAAAACAAAGGACTGTCAAAGAAACTTGTCATGCACTTTAAAATTTAAATTTGTTTTGATTTTAATATTAAGGGGCACACCTAGTGTAATGGCCTAAAAAAAGGTGATTTTTGGGAATTTTTAATAAAAAAAATACTTTATCAATTATTTCAAAATTTTAAGAATATATTTATACATGTTTCAAGAATATACAGTGAAATTTTTGAAGAAAAAAATTAAATATTTTTTAAGTTATAGTCGATCTCCAACGGCGCGAAAAAAAAGGTCCTTCACTGCTGCAGTGATTCCGGCCTTCTCCGTGGATGAAATCTAAAAAAAAAATCTCGTTAAACTAGATAATATTGTCTGTACAATGACCTACGATAATAAAAAAAAATCAAAAATTGACAATATGGCGGCGTTTTAAAAAAAATAGTCGAATTTTACCCAAAATTTTGGTCGTTTTTGGCCTGCCAAAATTCGATTTTTGATCAGATAAAAAATCGATAGGTCATTGTACGGAGAACTATATATAGAACATGTAAAAAAAATTCGATAGTGATCGGATCATTTGTTTTTGAGTAATCACTGCAGCAAATTCGGAAAATGCTGTTTCGAGAAAAACGCGTTTAAAGATAAAATAATTGTCTCTCTAGCTGCCGAGCGGCTGCTATTTAAATTGCTATAACTCAAAAACTATTTGAGATATCGATGAAATTTTAATATGTTATTTTTAAAGGCGTAATCTACCGAAATATGAAAAAAAAATAGATTTTTTTGAAATTTCACACTAGGTGTCCCCCTTAAGTCGGCAAGAAATGCACTTGAATTTGCCTTGCGCGGAAGCTGGCATGAGGAATTTGTCGATGACATCCGAAAAAATCATTCCGACATGATGCAGATCTTCTCAACTTCGGTAAATGTTTACTATTCAGCCATATATTCCAAAAATTTTGAAAAAAAAATATCCCCGATGGACCGAGAATTATAAAGAATTTACGTGCAGAAATCAATTGGCGGTCGACCATGGTCTTTTTGTAAATGAATTTTTCAATTTGCGTTTTTACGCATAAAAAATATTTTTAATCGCATATTCTTTTCGAATTATATTTCTGATTTAAATAAATTCACTGCAAATTTTCTACAAGTTTCATATTTACCCTATTTCTTATTCGACTCCGACTATGAAAATGGCACTTGACATAAGATGAAACTGCTGTTAACTATTTTCCACAACACCAATCTGAGGTTTAGTTCAAGGCACGGTTTTTTTAATGTGTTGTCCCCTGAAGGCCTAGTCCAATGCTAAACAATGTGAAATGGTTGCTGCAAAATGAATATTAGAGCCATTGACGAACAAATATAATTTTAGCATACACACCACAGATGCTTAACCTCCTCCTTCCTGCTTATCCAATCCATTTACCGGTTACTCTCCCAATCCTACCACCCCTTCCTCTTCTTCCACAGCTTCTTTCCTTTCCTCTTCCTGTTTTTGGTGAATATAGCAGTGGTAATATATTAGATGTACCACAGATGAAGACTAAAAGAAACCTCTCAATTCTGCGGGCGTTTTTTTTTGTATTCTTTTATATTTTGCCTGCGGCGCAGAATTAAGAGGTTTCTTTTAGTCTTCATCTGTGGTGCATCTATTACATTACCACTGTGCCGCTCTTTTTGGGGTGATTCTCCATTCCATTTCGTCTTACAGTCTTTCCTTCTATAAATGAATGTCTTTATTAAGGTTGTACATTCTCCCAAAGGACTCCTTGAGAACGCCACAAAAACGTCTTGTGAAAAATAATTTTGACCAGGTAACCAAGATATAGGTCTTTGCTTATATTTTATGTGTGGGCGCGTGCAAAATTTTATTTTCATAAAATACAATCTTAATTTATAGTTGCAGGATGTCCATGAGTAGTTCCGTCTTTTGGGGCACCACTTGTAAAAAAGTCCTTCTAGGGCTTACGCTGAGTAGGCCTTCTGGGGCAACCACGTTAATATGCGCGCCTTGAATTTTACCTCAAAAAGAGGGGCCTGGCGAAATTTGAAAAATGTTCGATTGTTATAAAACTTTGAAGAATGTTTGGACGCTTGCGCGTGAAGGATTCTGATTTAAAGAAATGGGCGGAAACAGTCAAAAAACCGCGATAATTCTAAAACTATTCAGTTCATCCGATTGCGACGAAATTTTGGTCAATGGTTAGACTCTTGTCCGCGAAGGTTTCTAAGGTCCAAAAATCGCGAAATTCGCAAAATTATACTGTTTATCCGATTGTAATCAAACGTTGGGGAATGAATTGAACGCTTGCTCGGGAGGGTTTCTAAGTTGAAGAAATTTGCAGAAAATTGTCGAAAAACCGCGAAAATTACAAAATTTGCGGTTTCGGTAAATCTTTGGATAGCGGTTCGACGCTTGCCCGGAAAGGTTTCCAAGTAGAAGATATAGGCGGAAAATGGTCCAAGAACCGCGAAATTTGCAAAATGTTCGATTTTGATGAAGCTTTGAGGAATGGTTGTACGCTTGCCCGCGAAGGTATCTAAATTGAATAAATGGGCGGAAAATGGTCATAAAACTGCGAAATTTCAAAAAATCATACCGTTCATCCGATTGCCATAAAACTTTCGGCAATTCAGCTGAATACTCGGCGTCGCCAAGGTCCTTCTTATGAGAGCGATTATACTCAAGCTAGTGCTGGCTGCAAATCGATATAAACATTTTGGACCGTTACATCTTTTCCTCCGTTTACCCGTCTTCATGATAATCAAAACTCAAGAATATTTTGCAAATTTGGTTACTTTTTTGACCGGTTGGTTTATACGTCCTATTTACCCGTCTACAATTGCCGTCTATAAATTCTTCACAAATTTGCAAAATTGGCAATAATTTGGACATTGTAATCTACAGTTTTCATTTACCGACGACAGCATTGTTATATAAGCATTAAGCGTTTCATAAATACTCATAAGGTAATGTTGCAAATTTCGCGATTTTTGGCCCTCAGAAAACTTCGCGTGCAAGCGTGCAACCATTGCGCAAAGTTTAACCGCAATCGGATGAACGGTTTAGTTATTGAAATTTCGCGGTTTTTGGTCCATTTTCCGACCATTTCTTTAATTTAGACCTTCGCGCTCAAGCGTCCAACGGTTCCTCAAAGTCTTATCACAATTTTTTGCTTAGCTATACGACATTTCGTTTCTGCTTATGCCTTTATGACTGGATACTTTACCAATAAAAGAAATTTATGACTGGGAATCCACTTAAAAATTTTCGCTTTCGAGATGCGACGTAAAAATAAAAAAATATCGCGATAGATCGTTCGATCTTCACCTCTAAATATTTGACGGTCTAAATAATAGTCTAAACTCAAGAACATTAAGGGGCACACCTAGTGTAATGGCCTAAAAAAAAGGTGATTTTTGGGAATTTTTATTAAAAAAAATACTTTATCAATTATTTCAAAATTTTGAGAATATACAGTGAGATTTTTGAAGAAAAAAATTAAATATTTTTTAAGTTATAGTCGATCTCTAACGGCGCGAAAAAAAAGGTCCTTCACTGCTGCAGTGATTCCGGCATTCTCCGTGGATGAAATCTAAAAAAAAAAAATTCTCGTTAAACTAGATAATATTGTCTGTACAATGACCTACGATAAAAAAAAATCAAAAATTGACAATATGGCGGCATTTTAAAAAAAAATAGTCGAATTTTACCCAAAATTTTGGTCGTTAGATAGTTTAGCAAATTTCGCGATTTTTTTATCATTTTCCGCCCATTAATTCAACTAATTTCTTCAACTCAGAACCTTCCCGGGCAAGCGTCCAACGATGTCCAAAAGTTTCATCGCAATCGGAAATTTGACAAACTTCGCGGTTTTAGGACAATTTTCCGCTCATTTCTTCAATTTAGAAACCTTTCAGGGCAAGCGTATAACCAATCCCGAAAATTTCATTACAATCGGATGGACTGCATAATTTAGCTAATTTCTCGGTTTTTTGACCATTACTCGGCCATTTTTCCAACTTGATCATTAGAGAATTTTGCAAATCTCGCGGTTTTTGGAACTTTGAAACCGTGGTCGGAAAGCGTCCGACCATTCCTCAGTTTGTTCTTAATGATAGGTACAACTTCCATTAACCAACGCCTGCATTGTAATATAAGTATTAGGCGCTTTCATAAATACTCATAAAGTAATTTTGCTAATTTCGCGATTGTTTGAAATTTCGCTGTTTTTAAATGATGAAATGATGTTTTCCCAAATTTTCATAAAAATCGACCATTTTCCGCCCATTTTTTCTACTTGAAAACCTTCCCGGGCAAGCATCGAACAATTTCCCTAAGTTTTACCAAGCCCGTTAATTTTGCAATTTTAGCGGTTTTTGGTGCATTTTTCGCAAGTTTCTTCAATTAAGAAACCTTCCCGGTCAAGCGTTCAGCCAATCCCCAAAGTTTCATTGCAATCGGATAAACGGTATAATTTTGCAAATTTTGCGGGTCTTGGGCCATTTTTCGGGCATGTTTTTAACTTTGAAATCTTCCCTGGCAAGCACTCTACCACTTCCCAAAGTTACATCGCAATCGGATGAACTGTTTAGGCAGGCATAAGGGACAGACAGACAGACAAACATTCATTTTTATATAGATAATGTGTTCTACACATTGCTTTCGACCCAAAAACTATACAAATCTTATGGGAATTGTATATAAAAGTGAAAGTATGTTTGTATATTTGTATGTTTGTCCCTTATGGGCGTCTAAACCGCTGAACCGATCTACACGAATTTTTCACAGTAAGTTCATGTCGATCAGGAAAGTGTTATAGGTCATGTCTGTGAAACGGTCCAAAAACCGCGAAATTTGCAAAATTATACCGTTTATCCGATTGCAATGAAAATTTGGGGAATAAATTGAACGCTTGCCAGGGAAGGTTTCTAAGTTGAAAAAATTTGCGGAAAACCGTCCAAAAACCGCGAAAATTTCAAAAATTTACATTTTCGCTAAAACTTTGGGAAATTGATCGACGCTTGCCCAGGAAGGTTTCCAAGTAGAAGAAATCGCGAAATTTGAAAAATGTTCGACTGTTATAAAACTTTGAAGAATGTTTGGACGCTTGCGCGTGAAGGATTCTGATTTGAAGAAATGGGCGGAAATAGTCAAAAAACCGCGATAATTCTAAAACTATTCAGTTCATCCGATTGCGACGAAATTTTGGTCAATGGTTAGACTCTTGTCCGCGAAGGTTTCTAAGGTCCAAAAATCGCGAAATTCGCAAAATTATACTGTTTATCCGATTGTAATCAAACGTTGGGGAATGAATTGAACGCTTGCTCGGGAGGGTTTCTAAGTTGAAGAAATTTGCAGAAAATTGTCGAAAAACCGCGAAAATTACAAAATTTGCGGTTTCGGTAAATCTTTGGATAGCGGTTCGACGCTTGCCCGGAAAGGTTTCCAAGTAGAAGATATAGGCGGAAAATGGTCCAAGAACCGCGAAATTTGCAAAATGTTCGATTTTGATGAAGCTTTGAGGAATGATTGTACGCTTGCCCGCGAAGGTATCTAAATTGAATAAATGGGCGGAAAATGGTCATAAAACTGCGAAATTTCAAAAACTATACCGTTCATCCGATTGCCATAAAACTTTCGGCAACGCTTGCCCGCGAAGGTTTCTAAGGTCCAAAAATCGCGAAATTTGCAAATTAACATTATGAGTATTTATTTATGAATTTATTTATGAAAGCGCTTAGTGCTTATATTACAATGCCGGCGTTGGTAAATGAAATCTGTAGATTACACGGTTCAAAGTATTGGGAAATTTGCGAATTTTTGATTTAAGCCTGGATTGTTGTGAAGATTTGATAAACGGCAATTGTAGACGGGTAAATAGGAAGATTTAGCCAAACGGTCAAAAAAGTCACGAAAATTGCCAAACATTCATGATTTTAGATTATCATGAAAACGTGTATATAGAGGAAAAATGGAACGGTCCAAAATGTTTATATCGACATGCAGCCTGCACTAGATTGAATATAATCGCTCTCTTAAGAATCATAAGAACCCGGGCGACGCTGGGTATTCAGCTAGTTACAAATAAAAACGAGAGCGTAAGTTAAAGTCGGTCCTGCCCGACTTCGATATACCCGTTACTCAGGGCAATTATTGTTTAATAGCCTTTCCTTATGTTAATTAACAGAGCATTAACATTAATGTGACCATTTCAAGATTATGCGAACAAAAAGTGCATTTAGCGCCAAAAAGTATGCAACGTTTTTATAACCTTTATAACTCAGCCATTTATTATCCGATCTTTATGAAAATTTCAGAGATTGTAGGTATCGGGCCCATACACAACACTGCAAAATATGAAGATGCTTCCTTGTGCCTGTTACATACGTTTGCACGACTTTAATATACCCTCTTTAGTCTACGAGAACGGGTATAACGAGAAGGCTAAGCTAACTTCAGCTGTGCTTAAGTTTTAATACCCTTTTAATACTCGTTTTTATTTAATGATTTTGAGCAATTTTTTCAAGGCCTTCTTAAAAGCCAAAGTCAAAGTAAAAAAATGTTACATTGAAAAAAAAGAAGTTTTTTTTCGACCGATCGGTCCTATGGATACGCTAAGACACAGGAGTTCGCCATAAAAGCTAAATTAAGACTGTCAGCCATGCTCCCATTTTCACTTTCGCAAAAAGTTCTGCGATTTGGAAGCAAATTTTGTTTTTCGAATTTAGTGAAAATCGGCTTGTCAAGATGACCCCCGGGCGCCTCGGCCATTGAGGGCTCTGGCTTTACTGCGTTGCTGGCAAGCAAACTTTCGCAGAGATTTCACGAAGAAGCCATTGAAAATTAAACGTGAGCAAGTTCGGCCGCTTTTGTATCTGATTATGTGCCGCATATTCTGGACAAATTCACTCCAGAATGCATATTTAGTGCTGATGAAACTGAGTTGTACTACAAGGCACTGGTAAACGGAAGCTACAAAGGCAAGCAAGAAAATCCAAAAGGATTCAAAGCCCAGAAGCAATGACTCACATTGCTTTTCCTCTGACATGCAACTGGTATATTCACTTATTGTATTGAAAAGTCAGCCAAGTCCCGGCCTTTTAATGGAAGAAAGGTGCCAGATACAGAAACGAACATTACAATTACATTTTTGCCGCCAAATACTACTGCAATAATTCAGCTCTTGATCAAGGTATTATCCACTACCAGACAGTTCTCTATCGGAATTTCCAAAGCTATTTCAATTTAAATGAGTAACGAATGCCAAAAACAGTTTTTGGGCCATAACTTCAGATTTTGGGGGTGTTAGGAAGAAACCAAGTATGAGGCGATTCTATACTCGACCTGCTCTACCGTGTACGGCGGGTCATTTCAAAAGTATATTTTCGCTGTAACAGGGTGTTTTTTTCATTTAGAATAAAAGTAGTCAAATAACTAATGCTTACGATTAATAATCATTATCTTCGGTTTACACCCAGCCTTAGTTTAGTCCGAAAAAAATGTTTGATTTTTTTGTTGAGGCCGAAAATTTTTAGTGCGGCCTCGTATATAGATCAGCAAAAATCCGACTTAGTATTGAATTAAAAAATAATAATACTTATTCTTTATTATGCAGGTGGAAATGATGGAAACACTTTCTATATTGGGCGAGACAACGGCAATATTCTTCTTTCAAAATATTTGGATTACGAAAAACAAACGTTTTATAATCTCTCTATCAGTGTGACTGACGGAACAAATATTATTTACACCAATCTTTTTGTTCAAGTTATTGATACGAATGATAATACACCACAATTTACAAAGGATGTATACCATGTAAATATATCGGAAAATATTGAAGAAGAGTCAATAATAATGCAACTTCACGCAACCGATAAAGATGAAGATAAAAAGTTGTTTTACCATCTACACGCTACTCAGGATCCATCGTCGCTGGCGTTGTTTCGTATCGATTCCATAAGTGGAAATGTCATAGTTACACAAAGACTTGATTTTGAAAAAACTGCGCAACATATTTTGATTGTTTTTGTAAAAGATCAAGGAACACCAGGAAAAAGAAACTACGCACAGATAATTGTAAATGTTCACGATCATAACGACCATTATCCAGAATTTACAACAAAAATAATTCAAAGTAAAGTACCTGAAAGTGCAGCAATCGGCTCAAAACTTACTGAAGTACTTGCCATAGACCGAGATAGTGGTCACAACGCTGAGCTCCGCTACTCTATTATTACTGGCAACGTTGGAAGTGTGTTTGAAATCGATTCAACCTTTGGCATCATAACATTGGCCGCCAATTTAAATATAAATAAAATGCAGGAGTATATGCTACAAATAAAGGCGGTAGACCAAGGCAATCCACCATTATCGTCCCAAATACCAGTGCATATCATTGTAACAATGTCGGAAAATGATCCCCCGAAGTTTTTTCCCAACACTATCGCGATAGAAATATTTGAAAATTTGAACATTGGAACTTTTGTGACGCAAGTTAAGGCTCGTTCCTCTTCATCCGTTTTCTTTAATATTATTGCTGGCAATATTAACGACACCTTCCGGATCAACCCATCGACTGGAGTCGTTGTGATCAACGCAAATATCGACTATGAGATTATCAAGTAAATATAAAAAGAACTTATAATTATACAAAAGTAAATATTAGGCCTTTTCCTCTTTCCACATTGTATTGTACCGAACTTGATAAATGTTCCAGGTTCTTTTCGCGAACGAAAAATTTACAAATTTCGAGTCCGCCTAGTCTTGGCGAAAGTAAGGGATCTTACCTTTTTTTTGTCCCAGACATACAGGTCTGTTCCGGTTTTCGACTCGATTTCCGTGTAAACGTTAATGTTT
The DNA here is from genome assembly GCA_018904265.1 of Lordiphosa collinella. Lineage (NCBI taxonomy): Eukaryota > Metazoa > Arthropoda > Insecta > Diptera > Drosophilidae > Lordiphosa > Lordiphosa collinella. The sequence continues at coordinate 131,378 of JAEIFV010000445.1, read as the reverse complement.
CGCATTTAAGTTGTATTAATTTGTATGTAAGCAACAAGACAATCTGTGGTTACTAGATCTCGTCGTAATTTTCTCTCGAATTGAAATCACTTGTCATTGGAGCAGTCGGTTTCAGTTGCTCAAACGAATTTGAGTTTTTTTATACCAGATCTAGTAACCGTAGGCATATTGTTCACCTTCTATACAACGTTATTCAATTCGAATGCAAAATGTAAACGTTTACAATTATACCAGGTACGGCGCAATAATAAGGTGTTCTATTCCGCTGTGGTGAAGTGTCTAAATTCTAAAGAGAGCAGAGAGCAGTGAGCAAGAGAGAGAGAAAAAAGAAGATGGCAGCCATGGTGGAACTAATAAGGTGAAGCCGTCCGAGACAGCACTCTCTGTTTGAAGGGCCAAAGGGCCAGTATGCTGTGAGTGCTTGAAGCGAAAAATAGGCTACGGAAAAATTTTTCTGTTGTTTTGTCGTAATAGTCTTATTCGTGCTGTCATTTCTGATTTTAGTGTGTGAAAAGATGTCGAGTTAACGTGTTACTTGCCGTAAATCGTTTTCGCGAAGCAACATTAAACTCATACGAGTTCCCAAGGACTTGGAAACAAATCAATATGGGAAGAGTCTATAGGAATTAGTATTAACAAATATCAATCTGTCTCTTTCTATCTAGTAGGCATTGATAGATTGGCCCTCAGCATATGCTGACGGCTTCACCTAGCTAGTTCCACCATGATGGCAGCTATAACTTGATATACTGCACTGCTCGTGACACTTAGTAACTATCATTTTGATCAAAATGCTTGTCGCAAATTTTGTTTTTGTCAACAAGCGTTTGACCGACACTCTGCCAATAACTTTTTTTTTTTTTTGCGTCTTTGGGAACACGATAGACAATGTTCGGTGTAACGGCGCGACAATAAGAAACAATATTGCTTAAACATTTTCTAAACAAATAAACAAATAAAGAAATAAGAAATAAAAATACGTGTGTATTTGCAAACAAAATAAAATAATAGGCAAAAATTTCTCCACAGCGTGACTGCTCACCTCAAAGTTTCAATGGTTACTGACAAAAATAAGCTCTTCAAAAGAGAGCAGGAATGCGGAATAGAACACCGTAAGTTATGATTTGGACCAAGGCATACTTAACAAGGTAGCCGCACTTGCTCTCTCATTGCCGCTTATATAAATGTCAAAATGAGCGAGAGCGAGAGAGTAATGAATTTTTGCCCTCGCTTGAGTCAAAGCAAAGAAATTTGTACGTGCATGCAATATATACATATACATATGGAGCCATAGCAAAAACACGTAAAGTTTCAAACAAAATTAAGAGGCAAAACAGAAATTATTCTTCCGCGGAGATGCTTCCCTCACGACTGTTGTTCACAGACTGACACTTAAGCGCCAAGCAAAGAGGGCGAGAGAGCGAGTGCGGCTACCTTGTTAAGAATGCCTTGGTTTGGACACCAGGCTGTTTCCTCCCGCAAGTAAACTCACTGATTCCACTTGTTATAATAAAGACTATATACATTTTGTACATTTTGTTGTGTGTTACAAATTCTCTGTGTCCCTACATTTATAAAATCGTTCTTTCTTTTTTATAACTTGACAGCTCTCTCCTGGCTATCTCGTTGTGCCTTCTCCCTTCCGATTTCTCGTCAAGCATCTCCCTCTGAATAGGCAGCTCTCTATTTCCAGGGTAACCAAAGGTATATCCGGTAACTTGGTACGGCGCACATTTAAGGGAAGGTTCTCCTGGATTTTTTTGGATTTGGCCGAAAAACAAGAAAATTTGAGAATGGTTTGTGGGAAAATGAAAAGACATACGAACTTATGCTTTTGAACTTTGATTCGTGGTTTATTGACGAGTAAAAAAAAAAGATATTTGAAAAATTCTAAATAGCGGCTTGAAAATGGCGGATCTCGTCGACCTCTGCGCGCAAAACATCGACCTCCCGCGGACAGTGTGGGGCCTCAGGTAGTGAACTGAAATGAGAAATGTTATCAATTTATTAAAATTGATAACATTTCATATGCCTGGAACCTAACTTCAATTAAATTTCGTAAAAAAAAACCAATTTTATGGACTTTAAAAAAAAAATTGAAATTTTTTTTTTTTTTTTTTTACTTAGATCTCGTTTAAAAATTATAAACAATTTTTTATGCCAATGTTAGGTTCCAGGCGTACAAAAAAGTATATACTTTCAAACATTTTTTGAATAAAGGAAATCGGATCTATAGAACAAGCCCTGTGATGTCCGTTAAATTAGAAAACATGGTTCCGAGAAAAACGCGTTTAAAGTTTATTGCCACGCGCGCCGCGCGCGTGACATGGGTACGTTTGAAACGCTCTAGCTCGAGAAATACGCGTCGTATTGAAATATCACTTTGCACAAATATTCTACATATATGTAACTTTCATTATATGTAAAAAAAAAATCGATTTTTTCAAAAAAATCCAGGAGAACCTTCCCTTAAAAATGTGGACTGACAGCATTTTGCTAAGTGAGCTAGATAGAATACGTAAGAGAGAGTATGTAAGTGAGCGAGAGTCTGACGGGGCACACGCACACTTATTTAGTGTGTGTGAGAAAAAAACGATTTTTAAAACTAAAATTTAAATGCATGAACAAATTTTATTGAATGAGCAAACTTGCATTTTTCTGAAAATAGTAACAGTACATTCGAATCAGTTTTTTTTTTATATTTGGTTATTCAATTATCTTACCAGTTGACACACCCAAGGTTTCTCCACAGCTTGGAATTGGAGCTTTTCCCAATTCCGACACCATCACCATAATGAGATATCCCGCTCCATACAATTTTTTTAGGATATCAAAGAGAATGTCCACCGTGACAGGAATGTCGTAATTGAAAAATACTGGTTGCTTCAAGGATTTCCGAAGACCACGCACAATCATGACTTCGAGGTTGTTTTATGGAGCATTCACTGCCTCGAACACAGCTGTTAATTTCATTTCGTCAAATGAAAGAACGCAAACTTTGTCTTCATCAGCTAAATCAAATGCGTTCCTCATTAGCTCTAAAATAAAATCCAAAGTTCCTGGTTGAACATCCACCTTCTGCGACCACTCTCGCAACGTCCGTTCGCTATGCAAGGGAAATCCTTTTTTTTTTTTTTTTAAGATGTCGGTATGCGCGTAGCCCAGCAGCATGAAGACAAATCTCATAGGACCCAACTTCTGGATAGGTAGATAGGTAGGGTGCACTTACTCAGTTTGCGAATTGAAGTCATTTGTGTTGCGCTTTATTTCCGACACAGTATGTTTCGTGAACTGGAACACTCCTTTCGGAATGGCACATTTCAAAAGGCGCCTGCGTTTTGTTACTCCACATTTTGGCAAATAAAAGTCACTATCTTTAAAATGCTTATCACATATTTTACTAAACTTATTGAGTGAAACTCGAATTGACTCCGACCACGCGTTTCTTCATTCGTCATCTTGCGGAGCACGTCTCAAGGCAATGTTTGAGAATTTACCTCGACATACGCAACAATAATGGCTCGACATTCTCACTATCTATGAATAAATTAACACACGCACAATTTTATAGTGAATTACCGCAGAGCGCTCACATAAAAACCGTCCCCTAAATTTAACTTAAATCGGAAAGAGGAGAGTGTGACAACCTTTCACTTGGAATGACAGCAACAGACTGAAATAATGTGGACTAAATTGAGAGCACACTGACATATCCGCCGTACCTGTAATAATTGTATTATTGTTTTACTCCAACGGTGGGCATAGGATTTGAGTTTGGGAGCCGACCAACAACATCAACAGAAAAAACAGCCCTTATTGGCAAGTCTCCAGTCCGCAAGCCAAACACACACTGCATGTATTTGTTTTTACAGTCGTCTCGATCGCGCACTCTGCAACTGTTTTGCTGCTTGTGCGACTTATAGGCGCCCAGCGCTGATGCGCAATGTATATGTTGTCTTAACCCGCATCGAAGTGAGACAACTGTGTGCGTGTGACCTTACTAATTAACTTCATACGAATTCTTCTCGTATTCTACTATTGTTAAATTACTTCGGCTATTTTAATTAATTAATTCATATAATTAGCTTGGACTCATAGAACAAGTGCCAATTCAATCACCTCTTCTACAGAGCGCAGCTTGCCAAACTCGATGTTTCAGTTTCAATTATTTTAGAATTTAAGGTTTAAGGTCAGCCAGCACTCCGGAATTTTGATTTCGTCACAATACTTTATATAAATAGGATCACTTTGCTGCTCATGAGCTAGTTGAAAGTGTTTCATGTGATGAAATCAAAATTCCGAAGTGATCGATACGAACCTTAAAAAAAAAATTTTTTTTCGCAATGTAGAACATTTTGCGAGTATTGTGTCAAAATTTTAATCGGAGCAAAACTAACGAAGATACAGCGTTTCAAGCAACCGGTCTTATGTATCAGTACAAAAAAATTTATATCAATTTTTTCGCAAGCAAAATTTTTAAAGTCGGTGAGCATTATAGCCCAAAATCCACTTGACCGATCTTTTTGATTATTATTCTCTTATTCTGCACATAAATCCACAGGTAATCAAGAAGAGTTTTTTTTTTTATACTCTGTACCAGAGCTGCAAAACTATCGATAGTGACGCCATTTGATATTTTCGATAGTTTCCAGACAAAGAATCGATACTATCGATTGTATTGGTTTCCCTAAGTTCCATTAAATCAATTAAAAACAGAAAACAAAGATAAGAACTCAATTTGTTTAGTTAAAAATAGGGAAAGGTAACTTCGGCTCGGACGAAGTTTTGTATACCCTTGCAGTTTGTTTTTCTAAATAAAATTTTGGAAGCTTACTTTTCTATGGGAGCTATACTATATAGATGTCCGATTTCGATCAAATTGAAGGGAATTATGGAAAAGCGATTCCATTTAAAACAAAAAAGATTTTCCCACTAGAACTTTTTTCGACCGATCATTCATACTGCAGCTATATGCTATAGTCATCCGATTTTGACAAATCTTTGTTGAATTGTGTAAAAGTATATAAAATAAATATATGCCAACATAAGGGACGTTTTCATTGAAAACAAAAAAGGTTTTTTTCACAAGAACTAGTTTTTCGAAGCATTTGAAGTGGAAGCATAAAAAACAAATACATGCAAATGTTGAGGACATTTCCATTGAAAACAAAAAAGGTTTTCCAACTAAGAAATACGAAATTTGGAGGCGTTTCCATTGAAAACAAAAAAGGTTTTCTTACTAAAACTAGTTTTTCGACCGATCGTTCTATGACAGCTATATGCTATAGTCATCCGATCCGGCCGGTTCCGACAAATGTGCAGTGTGTCTGTACTAAAAGACTTCAAGCAAAGTTTGGTCAAGATAGCTTTAAAACTGACGGAGGAGATAGCATAGTCACAGACGGACGGGCAGACAGACTGAAGGACAGACGGATATTGCTAAATCAACTCAGCTCGTCGTGCTGATCAAGAATATATATACTTTATGTGGTCGGAGATGCTTCCTTCAATGCGTTACAAACATCCGGACAATTTTATAATACCCTCTGCAAGGGTATAAAAACATAAAAGCAGAAAACATAACTTATTGCTGCTTGGAAGGCTGTTTTTGGACCTTTTTAAAAAAAAAATCTTATTTGAAAACGGAAATAGTTATTTAAATTCTTTTTTTTTTGTATTGTATTAAGAACATACTGAGTTAAATAAAAATTTTTTTTTCTTTGTCGAGGACTGTTCTAAAAGTTGTCGGCCTTCAAATTTGGACGTAAAAAAAAAAGGTATGCTGCTGGCGGCACGGATAACTCCACTTCCGATCTTCTGAAATGGAAAAAGTAAACGGTGTTAGATTCAGTACAGATGTAATTTGGGTCCCTATTTAAATCATAATTTTGCGATTTTTTTTTACAAAATGGCGGCCATTGAAAAATGAAAAATCAATTTTGGGCAATTTTTTTGTAGTTTAGTGTAAAAAAAAATAGCAAACAAATTATGATAAAATTATGATTGAAATAGGGGCCATAATGGTGACAATTTTGCGTCGATTGCATTTTGATTCATCAAAATCGGTTCAGAACTACGGGCGCAATCAGTGTCGCCAGCTCGAAAAACGTGGTTTCGAGTTAAACGCGCTTACAGTTTGCAGTTGCTAGGCAAATCGGGTCACTTTGGGTCATTAAAAGGGCTATATCTTCTAAAGTATTTCGAATTTCAAAAAATCCTTTTAGGACGATATTCTCAAATATCCAAGCTATAACAAGAAAGGAAGTCGGTCAAGCCCAACTATAACATACTCTGTACCTGTGAAGTGGTGCCTTTGAGACCGGTCCTGCCCATAATTGTTAGTTTTCCTTATAACTCAAATATCGTTCATCCGAACTTTAAAATTCCTTCAGCGAATCGATAAAGAATTCAGAATACTAAATTTGTCAAGAAGCTTCAAACCTTCTATCTACAAAACTGTGGGAGATATGACATTTTTCCGATATTGCAGGGGCTGGAGGGGGCGTGGGGCATTTGTTCAATACATGTCAAACCTATATCTCTTACCATCTCTGAGATCTGTTTGTTCATACGGACAGACGGACAGACAGACAGATGGACACTTTTGCACAAACTTAATAAACAGAGTATAAAAATTTGCAAAAAAAAAAAATCGAAAAAAAATGTTTGCCAAGCAGAAAAACTAAATAACAATTTCAACATTTTCATTTTTCGATTAATAGTTAATTACACAAGTTTACAAAATATAGTCTAATCTTTAACCAGAGAAGATAGAAAATGTTTCTTATTTATTTTCGGGCGCTGAACTCAAATAAATTGTACGTTTTCCCCCAGAGGGTCAGGTTTAAGAGAAATTTGCTAAAACGTTTGTTGGACGAGGTGTGTTCACATTTTTAGCTCCTGCAGCCATATTAATTAACCTATTCAAACCAAATTTATTTCTACGTAGACTGAATTGAATAACGATGACTAAAAACGAAAACCGAAGTTTGTTTCTGGTCCTAAACATACCATTATTTTGATTTAATTACGAATAATATAAATTTTTTTTGAGTAATTTCATTTTTTCGGCCAGTTTAATAAAAAAATTCCCTAAATTTATATGCCAATCGAATTTAACTGTCTAATAGACCATTGTAATTTTACTACAATTTTACTACATGTACACTTTTTTGATATCATCGCCCTTTTAAAAGGTATGGCCCAAAATCTATTGAAATTTTGGACTTTTAATACACTTAAAAAGTGTATTATAAATTTGCACAGAAGTTTGGAGCGCATAGCAGGAATCATCTCCGACCACATTAAGCATATATATTCTCGATCAGCATGACGAGCTGAGTCGATTGAGCTTTGTCCGTCTGTCCGTCTGTTTCTACGCGAACTACTCCCTCAGTCTTGAAGCTATCGAGCTAATCTTTAAGCTGCACACCAGAGAACTGCAACGAGCCGCCACGAGTTCAATCGCTCACCGCTCAGTGCTTGTCAGACTCGAGTATTGCACTTACTCATACTCAAGTTGACTCAGCGCTTCGGCAGCGAGTCGACGCAAAGCTCCTTATTAAAAATCGATGTTCTGCTTTGAGCCGTCATGAGTAAAGTTCGTTCGGTACAAATACTCGCGATTACTCCTAGCTTCGGCCGCGAATCACCGAGAGTACTTGTTGCCGAAGTCAAAGATCTGCTGCGATCTGTTTCGATCAACGCTTGTACACAATCGTCACAAGCACACGAAAAACTACAATTTGTGAGAGCAAAAGAGATAGCATGATGGCCTATTATTTGCATTTGTCTTTTGCATAGGTTTTCACTTTCCTTCTTGTGGCATATTGTTGTTTGAAGTTTTCAAAACACAACAGTAGTGTCGAAAAGGCTTGGCCATTGCTGGCAAAAGGCTTATTTTGGCTCGTGGCATGAAAAGCTTCTTCATATTATTACTCGTACGAAGTAAAGGGCTTACTCGTTCTGACTCAATGTGCTTGCGATCATTTCGAGTGTGTCGAAGCAAGGCGACGAGTCCAACCAAGCCAAGTATACGCTCGAGTGTGATCGAACATTAGAGGCTTGTTGCAGGTCTCTGCTGCACACTATTAATATGTCGGCACCGCGCGAATCGGATGGTTACTTCTTGTAGCTGCCATAGGAATTTTCTATTGCAAGTGTATTAAAACTTCGGCACACACGAATTTAGCTTTGCTTTCTCGTTATATGTGTAATTTTGAAAATGAGTTAAGAGTTATCCGCTGAGAACTGAACGATCGCCCATTTAACCTTGGCCTCCCAATTTCCATCAAGGGGGTAAAATTTCCGGAAGGTTGGTATGTAGTCATTGTTGAATTTGAAAATAAGTTTGAACCTGATCGGATGGAAAACAAAAATGTTTCAAAGAAGAGTTTTCCGCCCATTTTCCGACTTTGGGTGTAGACTTTGAAAAATTAAAAATTCTCGTAGGAAGATTAGTATGCTGTCATTGTTGAATAGAGCTAAGCCGAATTTTTTGACATAGTTCAAGATGAACTACTGTAGTTCATTATTTAAACTATAGGTACTTTTTTTGCCACTTACACGACCAAGCAGAGGATGCAAGTATAAGAAGCATATGTCCCATACGAGGTGTGTTCAAAAAGTATCGCGAATTTTGTGTTTTTTCAAAAATTATTTATTTATTCATGAATATCTATTTTGTCCCCTTCAAAGTAATCCCCATGAGATATTATACACTTGTGCCAACGGTTTTTCCAATCTTCGAAGCACTTCAAAAAATCATTTTTTTTTATCTTGTTCAGCTCCTCCTTCGATGCCGTCTTTATCTCGTCAAGCGTAGCGTAACGTCGTCCTTTCATGGGTCTCTTCAGTTTAGGGAACAAGAAAAAGTCACAGGGGGCCAGATCTGGGGAATACGGTGGCTGCGGCATTATTAGTGTGTTGTTTTTGGCCGAAAAGTCGCGCACAAGCAACGATGAGTGAGCAGGGGCGTTATCGTGGTGCAAAAGCCAATTTTTGTTCTTCCACAAATCCGGCGTTTCTGGCGGACTGCTTTGCGCAAATTGCGCATAACTTGAAGGTAATATTCCTTATTGACCGTTCTTCCCTGTGGCAAGAACTCATGATGCACCACGCCTCTGCAATCAAAGAAAACTGTCAGCAAAACTTTCACATTCGACCGAACTTGGCGCGCTTTTTTCGGTCTTGGTTCGTGCGGCAGCTTCCATTGAGATGATTGAGCTTTGGTTTCCACGCCATAACCATAAACCCACGATTCGTCACCAGTTACGACACTCTGGAGCAAATTTGGGTCGTCGCGGACAGAGTTTAACATCTCATTAGCAATGTTCATGCGATGCTGTTTTTGGTCGCAATTGAGCAATTTTGGTACGAATTTCGCGGCGACCCGTCTCATGCCCAAATCATTGATAAAAATCGAATGGCACGAGCCAATCGATATGTTTAGGTCCTCAGCAACTTCTCTAACGGTGATTCGACGATTGGCCAATGCCATTTTCTCCACTTCATTAATTTTTTCGTCTGTTGTTGAAGTGCTCGGGCGTCCGGCACGCTCTTCGTCGTTCACATCTTCTCGGCCTTCTGAGAACATTTTGTACCACCGATAAACGTTGCTTCGGTCCAAGGTAGCTTCTCCGTATGCCACAGTCAACATTCGGAATGCATCCGTCGAAGACGATCCAAAACACGTGCAAGCAAAGCAGCTGTCAACAATTAAGTGAACATTCAAAATGGCCGAGCTTGTCAGCATAAGTGAGAGACATGAGTACCAACATAACGCCACAAAAAAATCGATATTCGTATATACGTAACCCGCGAAAATTCAAAATTCGCGATACTATTTGAACACACCTCGTACATGTCAAACCTCTATCTCTTACCATCTTATGCTTACCACGTGCCACCGTTGCTAAACTTTGAATAATTTGAAGCAGTTACACATTTCTTACATTCTGCATTGTATAACTGTTTCTAGATTAACAGGCCTGTTCCGGCTTTCACTTTCACTAAATTTGCTCGAATTCGATTTGACTACCTGTTCCGGTCTTCACAATTCGATAGATTTACTCGATTTGAATTCGCATTGCTTGGAGCCGATGAATTCAAAAGTAATGCTTCCTTCTACCTGTTACGTACTTTTGCACAACTTCATGATCCCCCTTTTTGCCATTTTTAATAGTATAAAAAGATGTGAAAATATCATTTCAAGCGGTTTTCGGCCTTGAAAATACAGTTTTGAGAAAGTCGCGTTTAGAGTTTTAACTGCAGTGTAATTTTGATGGACACATTGTTAAACCACCCCCTGAATATACATTTATATGCTAAATACTAGACTATGGAAGAAGAGACTAAAGAAAAATTTGGTAACCCCCAACACTAAAAACACTACACTACACTATTTTGAAATGCAAAGGATACTGATTTTCTATCTGGTGGCTATGGCATAGAGGTTACGACTGAAAGGCAACAAGACCTTCGAGTCTCAGTTGGACATGTAATCATACACAAATTTTTTTTTCGTTTAAAAGTCTACGTTAACAATTGCAGTTACAGTGTCACTTATTAGCAATTTATATCCGCAGAAATGCACTTTGATTTCATAAATGCATTCACGAGAGAAAAAAGCTTCATGGTTTTCTGTTGGCCTGGAAGTTTTATCTCCGTTCCACCTACGTATCCTACGGAAGCTGCAGGCGCTCAGGAGCATCTGGCCATTCGAGAAAAGCAATAGTCAAAGTTAATGATAAATTTCAAAATAAATTTTTTGGATTGATACTAGCTCAATAAAAATGTTGAAGTTTTTGTATGAATAAAAAACATCCCGCACCAGCAAATATAAATAAGAAAATACTTTGTACTGCAGTCCCTTCTGTTGTACAGAAACCCCTAATGCATGAAAGCGTTATCGTTTACACACTTAATATATTTCTTTATGTTATTTCTAGATTTTTTAACCTAACTGTAAAAGGAACTAACATGGCCGCTGGGTCGTCGTACCAGAACATATTAGTTCATGTGTTAGACGTCAATGACAACATTCCCCGCTTTCTTCAAAATGATTATATTGGAATTGTGGTAGAGTCCGCCGAGCTGGGGTCACGCGTACAAAAAATGAATGATCCTAAAAATAGGTACGAATAAATCTTTAAATGTTAGAATTGAATACATCAAGTTATACATCTATTTCAGCCATCTTACATTATACGTATCTGATGCTGATGTTGGTCCAAATGGAATGGTACAATATAATATTATGGATGACATGGCAAAAACTATATTTAAAATAGATTCAACCACAGGAACTATTGAAGTCCTGCAGCGCTTGGACTATGAAAATCATTCTCGATACTCATTTTATGTTACGGTAATGTATTGGTTTTTATATGCAAATCATCATTCAATAAATAAATTAGATTGATAGAATGAGAGGGAGTGGTTAAACTATATATGGTAAGATATAGAGGTTCGACATGTTTTGAAAATAAACGTCTTATACTTGCAGGCAGATCACGCCCTTGCAATTTGGAAAAACTCATATATATTCAGAGGTGGCTGTTCCTAGTTTGTTATTTACAGTATTGTAGAGCGCGAGTCGATGTGTCGATTGGTTCAATCAAAGTGTGCAGTACTACCCGGCACTTATACCCCTAACACACGAACACACGACGAAAACGGTCGCTAAACACGTCTATGACCGACTTTGTAGTTTGTTAGCAGGCCCCGCCTGGAAGGCCACGCAAATGACCAGGTGATAAATGATTAAACAATCCTAAAAGTACAATGAGACATTTAACTGCAAAGGAATACTAAGAAGCGAGTGGTAACGCGCAAATAACAAACAAACTTAAACCGAGCGTGTAGTAAAAATCTACTAGAAAACCATTCAACAAAATTAAAAATAACAAAATTCATTTGCAAACGTACATCAAAATATAAAGAGTCGTAAAGTTTTCGAAGGGAACTTCAAGCCAACACTAAAAAAGGGGAAGTTCATCTTTCAAATAACACAACTAACACCACCCAACGTTAAGGTACGATGGTCCAAACGTAGTTCTGTAGTAACGGTCCCCACCTAGTGTAGTAGGAAAAAAAATCAAAAGAAAAGGTAGCGGCCAAGTCAAAAGACAAGAGCAAAAAAGTAGATAGCGGACAAAGGATGGACATAGAAGACAGAAAAAAAGTAAGTAGAGGTTCAAAAAACAAGGGTACAAAAGGTGAAGAGTAAAGAAGGGAGAGATTAAGTATAAAGGGAAATAGAATTAAAATATAAATAAAAACGAGACCAAGAGGTAAGAGAAGTTTTTCGGGTGGAAAAAAAAGGCCATCAAGGAAATAAAAAACGAAAAAGAAAAAAAGAAGAAAACGAGAGGAAGAGGTAAACAACACAGCTAATAACGTAGAAGAATAGGCAAAACTAGGGCCGGAAGGTTAGGTGGTGTATAGTGGTAGATTGTGTCGTGGTGGAACAGCCAATTAGGCAAAAAGACGGGCCGGAAGGGTAAATAGGAGGTTCCTGGAGGCACTGGGAGGCTTTTCCGGTGTGCTAGAGAGCGCAGCACTGGGCTGTATCAGTTTTGATTCACCATACAAGAGAATCTCAAAAAACAGCAATATATATAAAAACTGTTTAACCTGACTGACTGACTGACTGTCTGACTGGTGACCGTCGCACAGCCTAAACGGTAAGAGCTAGAGGGCTGAAATTTGGACAGGAATTTCCTTATGTGGTGAAAGTGCGTACTAAATTTTTTGGAAAATTCCAGCCGGAAAAGCCGGAAAAGCGTCGGAAAAGTTTGTATGGGGAAAATTTAATTTTCATCCGATTGACTTGTTTTTCCTATTTCGGAAAATCGGCCCACAAGGAAAATTCTCGGAAAATTCGATATGCAAAAATCTATTTTTGATCCTATTGACTTGAAATTCGATTTGTAAGGACAGTAAGTGAAACAAATTGAAATGTGATTTTTCGATGCTGGAAAATTCGACCGAAGGGTCGGAAAATTCCCGGAAAAGCGTCGGAAAAGTTTGTAAGGGTAAATTTTTATTTTTCATCCGATTGACTGAATCGGTTGTAAGGACAGTAAGTGAATAAAATGAAAGTGATTTTCCGATCTGGAAAATGACCGTGAGTCGGGAAATTCCTCAAAAGCGTCGGAAAAGGGGGAAAATTCATTTGTTCGTGAGGGTTGGCGTTCGAAATAGACATATTTTTTCGATTTGGAAAATCCGTCCACAGAAATTCTGGGAAATCGATATGCAAAAATCTAATTTTCATCGATTTTTGAAATTCGGTTGTGGACGTAAGTGAAACAAATGAAATCGTTTTGATGTTTGAAAATTCGACCGTAGGGTCGGGAAATTCCCGGAAAAGCGTCGGGAAAGTTTGAATGGGAAAAATTTTATTTTTCATCCATTGATTGAAATTCGGGTTGTAAAGACTGTAAATGAAATGAATTGAAATGTGATTTTCCGATGCTGGAAAACTCGACCGTAGGGTCGGAAAATTCCAGGAAAAGCGTCGGATTGGGAAAATTTTTTTTTTCATCCTATTGACTTGAAACTGGGTTTGTAAGCGAAGTATACGAAATAATTGGACACGTTTTTTCCCGATTTCGGAAAATCTGCCCGCAAGCGCACAAGCAACGATGAGTGAGCAGGGGCGTTATCGTGGTGCAAAAGCCAATTTTTGTTCTTCCACAAATCCGGGCGTTTCTGGCGGATTGCTTCGCGCAAATTGCGCATAACTTGCAGGTAATATTCCTTATTGACCGTTCTTCCCTGTGGCAAGAACTCATGATGCACCACGCCCCTGCAATCGAAGGAAACTGTCAGCAAAACTTTCACATTCGACCGAACTTGGCGCGCTTTTTTCGGTCTTGTTTCGTGCGGCAGCTTCCATTGAGATGATTGATATAATATAAACCCACGATTCGTCACCAGTTATGACCCTCTGGAGCAAATTTGGGTCGTCGCGGACAGAGTTTAACATCTCATTAGCAATATTCATGCTATGCTGTTTCTGGTCGCAATCGAGCAATTTTGGTACGATTTTCGCGGCGACCCGTCTCATGCCCAAATCATTGATAAAAATCGAATGGCACGAGCCAATCGATATGTTAAGGTCCTCAGCAACTTCGCTAACGGTGATTCGACGATTGGCCAATACCATTTTCTCCACTTCATTAATTTTTTTGTCTGTTGTTGAAGTTATTCTCGGCCTTCTGAACATTTTGTACCACCGATAAACGTTGCTTCGGTCCAAGGTAGCTTCTCCGTATGCCACAGTCAACATTCGGAATGCATCCGCGCACTTAATTTCGTTTTTCACACAAAATTTGATACAGGTTCTTTGATCCATTTTTTTGAATAGGTAAAAATCGACGACGATCCAAAACACGTGCAAGCAAAGCAGCTGTCAACAATTAAGTGAACATTCAAAATGGCCGAGCTTGTCGGCATAAGTGAGAGACATGAGTACCAACATAACGCCACAAAAAAATCGAAATTCGAATATACGTAACCCGCGAAAATTCAAAATTCGCGATACTTTTTGAACACACCTCGTATGTACTTTCAAAAGTTATCTCAGATAAGAACTTGAAATTTGGTCTGTTGGTTGCAAATAAGGAGTTGGATATTTTACTGGTTTTAACCGGTTCAAAAATCGTATCTGTTTAACAGTGGTGCGGAGATATACTTCTGAAGAGCTCAATAATTAAGCTAGAAGCTTGAAAGGGCCTAGCCGAGTAATGCTGGGTTTATACTGCGTCACAAAGTGTCACATTTCAGTGTCACAATGTCACAGCTCCATACGAATTTGACATTGTGACACTAAAATGTGACACTCTGTGACGCAGTATAGACCCAGCATAAGTAAAAGTAAAATGGCTTGTCAGGTTGACACAGCCCCAAGGCTTGTCAAGTTGACACAGCCCCAAAGGGCCAAAGCCGAGCCTCTCTCAATCTCTTGGCTCGTGCGCTTCTAATTTTAGCACAAGAGAAAAGGACCTACAGTTTAACGCCGAATCCGAACGGCAGTTTGAGAAGCTTTTCATTGCTAATTACTACAAAGCCGGCGCCAACAGCAAAGAGTTGTGGCCGGGTGTAAAGTTTATTCAAAGAAAAGCTTTTCATTAGATGTTCCGCGGCGGAATCGAACCCACGACCTAGCCGCTGAGCCACCTAGCCGAGTAAGCATACAAAAATTGCCCCCGCTCTTATCAGCACCAAATTTAAATATGAGATAACCGTCAATGAGAACTTCACTCTCGTAAATTTTTGGTCTGATCGTCGCTAATGTAGAGGAGTTATGAGGGCGGAAAGTTAAAATGTGGTTCGGGGCCATATTTAAGAAGATTTAAGCAACGAGCTTGAAATTTAATCTGTAGTTTGATATTATGACGTTGAATATTTTTATGGTTCAGAACCGGTTTCGAACCGGTTCAAAAGTGGTTTGGAGCCAAGTCACCGAAGTCATTTAAGCTAGGAACTTTAAAATTTGTCTGTAGGTTGGAAATGTGGTGTTGAACATACAGGGTGGGTCAAAAGAAGTCACCCTATTGGAAGATGCTCTTATTTTTACAAATAGCCGCCAAAGTCAGATCTGTTTTGACATTTGTGGACTAGACATATGTAGAATACAAGTGAACAAGCCATGGATCGATATACTCCCCAAGCACGCGGAATAATCGTGAATAATCGATTTTTCGACCAAAATCATAATGAGCGATGAGGCTTATTTCCACCTCATTTCCGCCCGATTTAACCGTTCCAGAGTTTTCTTTGTGGGGTTTTTTGAAATCCCGTGTTTACGTAACCAAGCCCGAGACCTTGGAAGCCCTCAAGGACAACATTCGACACGAGTGCGAGAATCAGCAGCCCGAAGTTCTTGCCGAATTGTAACGGCGTCCATTTGGCCGATATCATCTTCTCGAAATGACCAATAAAATTTTAAAGGTTCAAATTAATATAATCAAAAAAAAGAATATACGTTTTTTATTTAGAAAATAAATGAAAGCCAAACAACATCGGATGACTTATTTTGACCCACCCTGTATTACTGGTTCAAAACCGGTTCAACAATATCTCAAAAGCTATTTAAGCTAAAAACTTGATATTTGGTCTGTAGGTTGAAAATGTGAAGTTGGATATTTTGCTGGATTAGAACCAGTTTCAAAGGTGTGAAAAAATGGAACCGGTTAAAATGTGGCTTTGAGCTTAAACTGAAAATTTTGTGTGTGGGTTGGAAATACGAAGTTGGATTTTTTCCCTATTTATAACTCGGTTCGAACAAGGTTAAGTACGAGTTCAAATGTTAATATCGATTTGCATCCATTTGAAAATGTGAAACATAGCTAGTAAGGAATAAGACCGATACTGTGTTTCCAATTTTTGTGAAAGCCAATATTAACTTTTAACGAGCACGTGATAAAAGTGTTATGTCGAAAGTGAAACTTAGTGAAATTTGATACAGTTTGCCAGCGTTATTTCTTTAACAGCCATGAATATATATTTACTTTGACTATATATAAAGGGTGAATTTTTAAGAGCTATAGGAAAGTTTTAAAAAAAAAAACACATAAAATTCAGAAAAATGCATGAAATCTGTTTTTGAATCGATAGTACGGTCCATATAATTTAATGTTTTAAGATTATTTCATGCAAAATTTGACCGTGAATGCGCCTCAAATGGTTTATCCGCTTAGTCCAATTTTGGCATACTCTTTCCAACATTTTGGCCGGTATCTCACGAATAAATGCTTCAATGTTGTCTTCCAATGCGTCAATTGAAGCGGGCTTGTCTATATAGACATGAGCTTTAACATAGCTCCACAAAAAATAGTCTACAGGCGTTAAATCGCACGATCTAGGCGTCCAATTGGCCGGTCCCGTGAAATAAAATGTTCACCGAACTCGCCTCTCAATAAGTCCATTGTTGCGCGTGCTGCGTAGCATATGGCACCGTCTTGTTGAATCCAAATGTCATGCAAGTCAAGCTCTTGCATTTTGGGCAAAAAAAAGTTGGATATCATCTCATTCACAGTTACGTTACGATTCGCATCATCTTTGAAGAAGTACGGTCCAATGATGCCACCAGCCCATAAACCGCACTAAACTGTGACTTTTTCTGGATGCATTGGTAGCTCTTGCAATGCTTCTGGCTGATATTCACTCCAAAATCGACAATTCTGCTTATTTACGTACCCATTGAGCCAAAAATGAGCTTCGTCGCTGAACACAATTTTTCGGTAAAAAAGTGGATCTTAGGCCAACTTTCCAAGAGCCCATTCACCAAAAATTCTACGTTGCGGTCGGTCGATCGGCTTCAATTCTTGCACCAGCTGTATTTTGAAAGGCTTCACACCTAAATCCTTCCGCAAAATTTTCCACGTTGTTGAGTAACAGAGGCCCAATTGCTGCGATTGGCGACGAATCGATAATTGATGGTCATCATTAACACTGGCCGATACAGCTGCGATATTTTCTTCAGTTAATGTCCAACAATGTAAATTTGGTGCGAAATATAGTCACAATAGCCCGAATAGCCGCTTCAGTGGGTCGATTAAACTGACCATAAAATGGAAGAAGCGCGCGTTGAAATTTCTTAACAGAGCACGCATTTTGATAATAAAATTCAATAATTTGCAAGCGTTGTTCGTTTGTAAGACGATGGTTAAATTATAGACCAAACTGATGATGTTTGACAGTGAAACAAAACACGAAACGTGCGTGAGCTGTTTAAACCAGTGTTGCCAAAAAGATAATAGCTAAAAAATTACCCTTTTCTTATTAGAGACGGAGATGCTTCCTTCTGGCTGTTACACATTTTTGCCCAAACTGAATATGTTCAGTGTCAGTGGCGAAGGAAAGGGTGGGGTTTTGGGGGACAAAAGAACCAGTGTTTAAAAAATTGCAATAAGTTTCATTTCCTCTGGTTTTGACTTTCTGCTGCTTCTGAGAAAAATCAGAAGTCGCTGTCGAAGCAAGCACACAAACTGTAGTTGTCGGTTAACGTGTTCTTTGCTTTTCGCTGCTTGCGATCAGCAGATCAAGTCGGAGCTGCTGCTTCGTGTCAGCCACGGCAGCAGCAGCAAGCGCTCTGCTTTTGAAATTCGTCAAAATCACAAGAGAGACTGAATTTGCTCGTCAATTTTGGTCAGCAGCAGCAGTCGACAAATAAAATATGCCACCAACAAAATTATAACGAGAGAGCGAGAGAGAGAGAGTGTTAAAGTGAGCGCGAGTGTGAGCGCGTACGCACAAACCCATTGAAATGTAGTATGTGTGTGCAGAAAAACAATCAAAAACAGTGACGAGCGACGGGGCTGCTGTCTGCTCTTGCAAAAGCAGAGTGCTTGCTGCTGCTGCCGTGGCTGACACGAAGCAGCAGCTCCGACTTGATCTGCTGATCGCAAGCAGCGAAAAGCAAAGAACACGTTCACCGACAACTACGGGCGTCTTTTGCTTTTTGTCAGAAATCAGTTTTTGTGCTTGCTTTGACAGCGACTTCTGATTTTTCTCAGAAGCAAAGGCAAAAGCAAAAGTTCACATTGATCAGTTGAAAAAAGTTCAAGCTGGAAAAAGTAAAAATTTTGGGACTTGCTGCTTCGACTGATGCAATTTAAACACGAAAAGAACAGCAGATACATAGCTCGTGAATATAATGCTTACAGTTATTTTGGATGTGATGATCGAATAGATGGAGGCAAATTGTGGGTGGAATACAAAGCAAGCGACTTCTGTTTAATACATTTTTTCATATTAGCAGCAGATTCATTTTGTGAAAGTACTGACCCGGCTGTTGAGTTCTTCTTCTGATATTGTCCATGTCCGACTAGGCGTGTGAATACATACTTACAGACCCATATTTGTTATAGGGCGTTTGGTTAAAAAGTTATTTGAGTTTAAATTTTATTTAAATTTTAAAAATAAAAATGTTTCATAATTTTTATTTTAAGTTTTATTCTAATAAAATTAAAAATAATTTTTACAGAATAAGTTTTATATAAAAACTTAAAAATATTAATTTTAAAGTAATTTTTTGCTTTTGAAATTAAAACCAATAACTATTTCGTAATTTAAAAAAAAAAATATTATTTGCAGTCCCTGCTTTTTAAACCTAGCAGATAGCTTTGTGCCTACTCGGTTGATATTTTGTACAAATATTTCCATTATTCAGATTTAGGACTGTTTTGTTTCAGAACCTTGTTTTATAGTTTCTAAAAAGAAGTGGGTTAATTGCTTGGCTGTGTCCTAAGGTACGTTCGTCAGTTTGTAGTCCATTTATTACGAATGGGCTAAGCCGTTCTTAGCCGTTCAATTTTCAGAACAATTTGGTTCCAATAGACATTTATTGGTTCCTCCGCTATTCTATGAGATTTCCCGCTGAACTATCGCTACTATGTACGGTTGCTGTCAGTTGTTGAGTTCAGAGTCGATTTGTGTCGGAGGTCTATTTAGGGCGTCCGCTACAACATTTGCCTTTTAAGGCTTCTAGATAAGGTCATGGTCTTCATTTGGTCGATTCGATTTTTTTGGTTTAAGAGCATACGTCAGGGGTTGGTGGTCTGTAAATATCTTGACTTTTGTCGGTCCGTAAAGGTAATTTCGCACCTATTGCGTCCCTGTAGTTCAGCTACACCGGTAGTAAGCACTCACCACCAGCCAAGTATTTGCCTAACGAATTTTGTACGGGAATGTCCGGAAAACGTTCCGATCGGTACGACCCTGCATTACCAGTCGTTAGTGTTGTGATGGGTGCACACTACAGTTCACGTACTAGACTAGCGCTGTGATGCATTTCCTGTCGTTAACGACGCGACTGACACCAGTGATGCATCAGGTCGTTAGGCCTGGTAGTGCCTTGACAC
Organism: Lordiphosa collinella; assembly: GCA_018904265.1. Lineage (NCBI taxonomy): Eukaryota > Metazoa > Arthropoda > Insecta > Diptera > Drosophilidae > Lordiphosa > Lordiphosa collinella. Next base: position 111,504 of record JAEIFV010000445.1, on the reverse strand, counting down.
CATCTGAACTACAGGGGTAGTATGAAGCATTGCACAGTAGCGCCCGTAGAACAAACAAGGTTGCAAAAATAAAAATTTCATGTGCGCCCACGAAATATTGGATAAACCCATCTTATAGGAAACTGTTCAACGATTTCAAATATGCTACCCTTAATAGAATTAGATTTTTAGTTTAGAACAGCGATGTCCAAAATTTTTTGGTGATTGTGTGTGAGTTTGGACACCACTGGTTTAGAAGATATAACCCTTCAAAGTTGACTAATTTTCACGGTTAAAAAAAACACATAATTTTTAGGTAATTTGGCCCGTTTTCAGGTATAATATCTTGAAAACTATGTAGCGAATCGTTATTTTTTTTTTATTGATTGATGTATTTATAAAGTGTATAATACAAAAAAAATACTGTTTGCTTTGTATTTCTCCAGGTAAATCGCTATCTACCAACTACCCACTTTTTCTCTTTTTTCAACTTTGATGGAAAATAAAAAAATGTATAATTTTTTAAAAATGCCATACTTTTAAAATTTGTTCTTTCATTAATTCTAAATGTAAAAAAGGTAAAAAATTCACGGTTTCAGAAATTGTATGGCACGACCCCGAGTGGTCGGCCAGGAGAGATTTTACTTAAAACCTTTTTTATTTTTAATTCTATCCTAACAATGCTATCATTGAGCGCATTCAGCAGATAATTCCGATTTACGATTACTGATTTATGAATGCCGAATTTACCTGCTCAATACAGTGATTGCCGATTGCGATAAATTTGAGATTTGATTGGTGAGATTGTACGGCCAACTGTTAATCCCAAAATTGAAAAAGAACTGGCAAACTTACATCGTTAAAAGCACTCAAAAGTTGTGAGAATGTATTTTTCTTCTTCTTTGGCCATTTAATGGTAATAAAATCATCACAACCGTTTTACGGTCTCGGCCGCTGCCACTAATGCACGCCACTCGCCTCTGTCCTGAGCGACATCCCACCAGGAGGACACACCCAGCTCCGCAATATCTCCCTGCACCTGGTCGCGCCATCTCCACTTCGGTCGACCCGGCCCGGGCTTGCCTGCTATATCATTTGCATGCCGACTGTACACCCGTTATCATCCATACGGGTAACATGTCCTATCCAAAGCAGCCGCTGTTGTTTTAAGCGCTGGACAAGCTTAGTGTCCCCATAGAGCTCGTACAATGTTCCGAGAGAGGGTTCTGCTCTTTAACTCCTTACTGAGCCCGTAGTAACATCGGTTTGCAGGCTGGTGTTGTTGTCGCTGGTTATCGTCGTTCCAAGGTAGACAAATTCCTTAACAACCTTGAAGTTGTATTCTCCCATTGCAACAGATTGTCCAAGCGTAGACTCACTGCGCGTTGATAGTAGGTACTTTGTCTTATCCTCATTTACCGCTAAGCCCATAAGTTTTGACAATATCATCGGCATATGCAAGTAGTGTGGCCGGGTGGCTCAGCGGCTAGTGTGCGCGACCGCTGTGCAAGAGGTCGTGGGTTCGATCCCGCCTCGGAACATCTAATGAAAAGTATTTTCTTTGAATAAACTTTACACCCGGCCACGCCTCTCTGCTGTTGGCGCCAGCTTTGTAGTAAGTAGTCATGAAAAGCTTCTCAAGCTGCCGTTCGGATTCGGCGTTTAACTGTAGGGAAAGAGGTCGTGGGTTCGATCCCGCCTCGGAACATCTAATGAAAAGTTTTTTCTTTAAATAAACTTTACACCCAGTCACGCCACTCTGCAGTTGGCGCCAGCTTTGTAGTAATTATCCATGAAAAGCTTTTCAAGCTGCCGTTTGGATTCGGCGGTAAACTGTAGGTCCTTTTCTCTTGTGCGAAAATTAGAAGCGCACAAGCCAAGAGATTGAGAGAAGCTCGGCTTTGGCCCTATGGGGCTGTGTCAACGTGACAAGCCTTGGGGCTGTGTCAACTAGACAAGCCATTTTACTTTTACTTATGCAAGTAGCATGTTATCTCTGGTCTTTTCCTATTTTGTCGGAGCTTTGTGTGCTTCTCAACGTCATCATGCAAAGTCGAACATACTTTTCTGGATTACCAAAGGTAGACAGGGCTTCAAAGAACTTTGACCTTATCGGCGTGTCAAAGGCGGCTTTATAGTCAACAAAAAGGTGGTAGGTGTCGATCTTTCTCTCTTGGGTCTTCTGCAGGATTTACCGCAGTGTGAATATCTGGTCCGTGGTGGATTTGCCAGGTATAAAGCCACACTGATAAAGTTCAATCAGTTGTCTCATTCTCGGCTTTAGACGTTCACATAGGATGCATGATAGAACCTTGTATGCAATTGAAAGGTACGCTTAGATTCCAATCTTCGGGCATGCTTTCATCGGACCATATTCTGCATAGGAGTTGGTGCATGCACTTTACCAGCTCCTCACCGCCAGCCTTGAACAATTTAGCGGGCAGCTGAATTTTTATGGCTAACAAGACTTCATTATGGTCCGGCGGGTCTATCAATATGTTATCGATTGGTGGTGTCGCTACTTCCCCAGAGGCGGCATTGTGTTCGCCATTGCATAGTGTGACTCTGACTTAAAACTTTCGGATAGTTGGTAGAATCTTTTGGTAGAATTATTGAGTCTCACTCCTTCCGAACTGCACTTTGACTTCCTCCCTCATGCGCCTTTCCTGCTCATTTTTCTTTCTTCTGAAAAGGCGCTTCTCCTCTCTCCTTTTCTCCCGTAATCGCTCCTTAGCAGCCCGCGTTGCTTCAGACTGAAGAGTTCTCCTGCACGCAACGTCTTTCTCTGCAGTAGAGTTTTGCACTCATCATCGTACCTAGACTGCAGCCTTGGCATAGAGTATGAAATATGCTTCCACTGTTTGCTTACACCAGAAGGGCCAGGTGGGGTTTCACTGAGCACCTGGGTGAGTTTTGCTGAGTAGGCTTCGGATGTCCGTTGTGATTGCAGCTTCTCAACGTTCAGCTTTCGGCGTGTGTTAGACTGTGCGGCATGTGCCACAAAGAGCCGTGTGCTTACTTTGGCTGCAACAAGGTAGTGATCCGAGTCAATTTTGGCTCCTCGGAGCGCACGTACGTCAAGAACACTTTCGGCGTGTGTTAGACTGTGCGGCATGTGCCACAAAGAGCCGTGTGCTTACTGTGGGCAACAAGGTAGTGATCCGAGTCAATATTGGCTCCTCGGAGCGCACGTACGTCAAGAACACTCGATGAGTGCCGCCCGTCTATCACAGCGTGCTCAATCTGGTTTCGTGTTGATTTACGATCAGGGGACTTCCAGGTCGCCTTGTGGTCGTCGCGGTGTTCAAATCTGATGACCATGTTCCGGCCCGAAGCGAAGTCTATTAGCCTCTCTCCATTATCGGAGGTTTCTTCGAAAAACTTCTTCTCCGATTTTTGCGTTAAAGTCGCCTAGCATGATCTTCATGTCGTTCATGTCATAGAAATCGTCTTTTTCCGATTCGTTCTTGACTTCTGTAGGGGCGTGCGCACTGATAAGACTAATATTAAAATATTTTGCCTTAAGTCTGAGTGCGGCAAGTCGCTTATCAACTGGTGTAAAGCTGATGACAGAGCGGCACAGTCTATTGTTGACTGCAAAGCCGCAACCAAACTCGTTTTTCGGGTCCACTGTAGTAGATCTCCCATGGGGCTTTGGTTTCGGATGTTATCACCTTACACCCCTGTCCAGTCCATCGCTATTCCTGAAGTGCGATAACGTCCGATGAATAAATCTCGAGGACATCCACCTCGCTCTCCATTGAGGGTACGAATATTCCAGGTGTATATCCTCAAATCGTGGTCCTTAAAACGTTTGCGAAGGTCGTCGTAGGCTGTTTGGTAATATTCGAAAACTGTCTGATTTCCTTGTATCAAGGATGTTATTTGGTACTCTGGTGCGTTGAGGTATTTTAAAATGGCAGTCCAGTTCAGAGGTGTGTTATAAGATTCTAATACTTGGTTTACTTTAAGTTTATTCCTGATCACGTTTTATATCCCATAAAACATAGTTGAGCCCTGACTAGCATACGCCAGGTGGTCCCTAAAGTTTAACCTATGGTCAATCATAACCCCGAGTTACTTTATGTAGGGCCGAGAGGTAATAGTGGCATCCCCTACCCTTATCGTGGCCGTCTCCACTACTTTCCGACTGCTTATGAGGGTCCATACTCTCAAGCCACAATTTCACAATAGAAATCGCCTGGTTACACGTTCGTTCTGCTTCCTCGCTATGTTTTGCTACTATCACTAAGGCGATGTCGTCGGCGAATCCAATTGACGGCAGTTGTAGGCGCAGTATACCGTCATACATAATGTTCCAGAGGATAGGGCCCAGTACCAACTCTTAAGGAACACCTCTGGTGATGCTGTAATGTCTCGTACATGAGTACCTTGTTGCTGAGGTAGTCTTCAATAATGGCTGCTAGGTATGGTGGGACCCCTATAAAACTAATAGCTTAAATGCGTTTTTTATGTCGAGCGTGACAACAAGGCAGTACTCCTTGCATCCAAACCTCCAACGCTTCCCTTCGTTGGCCTGGCTCGCTATATCGTGCAGCTTGCTAATGGCGTGGATAGTCGATCTTCTTCTCCGGAATCTGTATTGCATAGGGGACATCCAAGTTTTCACTGCTTTTTCCAGTCGTTTCTGAAAAATTCGCTCTAGAATTTTTCCAGTGGTTTCTAGCATACATATTGGTCTATATGCCGATACGCTTTCGGATAAATTTGCCCCTTTTGGAATTAGAGCTAGCCTCTGTCGTTTCCACCTGTCCGGAAAGATTTTCCTGATATGCAGGCATCATAGAGGTCAACAAATGACCTATATCGCTTTTATTGCCAGTTTAAGGACCTTGTTGGGGGATATCATCTGGTCCTGGTGCTTTGTCGTCCTTAAAAGCGCTCGCTGCTGTGAGTACTTCATCCGGTGCTGTTCCTTGCCACTCCGGTGGTCGTGACCTATACGAGGTAAATTGCGTTCGCAGAGCTTGGGGTGGGAACAGTTCCTCTACTATTTGCGCCATCTGCACATGGCATGTTGGCGGAGGCCGGTTGCTCACCTTGAGTTTTTTCATCGCCAGCTTGTAGGCGACTCCCCAGGAATTCTCATCAAGGTCGCTACAGATCTTTTTAAGCATTCGCGCTTTGCCTCCTCAATTTTCCTCTTCAGAATTCTTCTTTTTTCTCTTAAGCACTCCTGCAATGTCAGGCAATTTTCTGCATTTTGTAGGCGGCGTGATCTTTGACACCTCCTTCTCGCACGTAGGCACTCTTTTCTTAAGTCTGATATTTCCCTTGACCACCAGTATTTTGGACTCCTCTTTGGGGGTCCCCAGTCGCATATTGCTTTTATTTGCGCCGCCATTTGGGTGTATGTGTGAGTGTGTGTATGTGTATGAAAACACAAGAAGTCAAGGGAACAAGGTATTTTGTAGTCGGGGCACTCGACTACAGCTCCCTTACTTGTTTACTCTTTGTTAAGGGGTTACATACAGTTTATTGACCGTAAAAAAGGAATTGTTCAAACATTTTTCTTGAGAAGACATTTAAGTTTATTAAAACAAAAACATGTACACTTATAAGGCAAACTTTTAACTTGTATTAATACCGACACAAATTCCGTTAATATTCCGGTAAGTCCCGAAACTTATGTTTCGGTTAAAGGTTCTATTTCGGTTTTCAATTTATTTCGGTTTTTGATTACGATACGGTACCCGGTTTTTATTTCGTTGTACCGCACAGTGGTTGCGTCCATAGGCCAAAAATCAAAAAATCGATCATAAAAATATTTAGAAAAAATGTAATCAAATTGTCTCTTTAATGTCCAATCTTCTTAATGGCAAACCTGTTTCTTCTGCAAATCTAACGGAACTTTCTAAGAATAGCATTGAATGCATGAGCGCGTGCTCATTTTCATAGCGCAGCTGCACGCTGGGCGAACACAACAAAAGTGAACTTCAAAGTGGTCAGTCGATTAAATACGTTTCCGAATTTAAGTTATTTTTAATGGATTTTGAAGTAAAAGGTATTTGTTTTATGTTCCAATATTAATAAAAGTCTAGTTTTTTTGAAACTAATGCTTTAGTATATTTTGTTTTTTGTGCATTTTGTGTGCGTCATTATGTGTACTCAAAGTTTTAGCTGTGTTCCCCCAAGATCCCCGATTCATTTCTTTTTCAGAGTATTTCTGTGTGTCTCAAGAAAACACAAAATTAAACATAGCTGCAGATATTTACAGATGTGTGCATAATCAACAATTTACTAACGCTCTCTCGATATGTACTATTTCTGATAAAAAAGTTCTACTTCAACACAGTTTGCAGCTAACGATTGTTTTATTGGAAAATTTGTAAATCCTTAAGTCAAACATCATCTTCTAAGTGCTACATATGTGACAAAGACGTTTCATGAATCAAGCTTTGAGTTTGGATTATCTCCATTACACTCTTACATTTGTTTTTTTTTTTAATATTGTTTGCATGTCTCATGCAGAATAGACCTGAAGAGTTACCGGTATACCGGTACTTACCGGTACAAGTAGAACATTTTCAATATTGGAAAAATTAAATTCTGAGATAAGTCCAAATCATTCGTTTATCCGATCTTTACCATTCCTTTGGCTAATCGATATGATCGGTACGAACCTTCTATCTTCAAAACTATGGGAGATATAACTTTTTTCCAAATTGCGGGGGCGTGTCCAAAATTAAAAATAAACTTGATCTGCCTGCAAGTATAAGATGTTTCTGTCCCATACAAGCCAATACTCTATCTCTTATCATCTGTGAGGTGAGTGCGTTCATGTCTATATCGACTCAGCTGTTGATGCTGATCAAGAATATATATACTTTATAGGATCGGAGATGCTTCCTTCTGGCTGTTACATACTTTTGCACAAACTTTTTATACTCTGTGAACTTCTGGTACAGAGTATAGAAAATTCAGCCGTTTGACTTTAAAAGAAAAATTATATTTCTGTTTGGACCTTATCAGTTTGGCTTTAGACCGGGTACGTCCACCACAGACCAGATATTCACATTGCGACAAATGCTGGAGTGGAGAATACCCATGAGACAGTTACTAACACCCATTATCTTTTTGTTTATTATTAAGCCGCCTTTGACACTCCGATAAGTCAAAGTTCTTTGAAGCCCTGTATACCAGCAAAGTACGTTCAACTTTGCATGATGATGCGGCTGACAAAACTGATGTGTTTTTATCACCAAGATTCTTTTCTTACATCATACATCATATATGAACTTCGTCGGCGCTTGCAGATAAGCTATTATTAAATCTGCATTCATTATTAAGCAGTGATTTATCAGCCTCAGATAGTTCTAATATGCGTACTATTTCTCGAACTGAGTCTCACACCTTTCGATGTAGAAGAATGTCTTTATCTGCGTCCGCAAAATTTTAGAAATTTTAAGGATATCTAAAGATGTTTGCCAGATGTTTTACGCTTTCTTAGAAACCTGATAAGAAAATCTGACTTTTGTGTAATGGACGTCTTATGATTCTTCGAGTTACAAACATCTGACCAAAACTACGATACGCTCTGCAAAGGATAAAAAAACCGAAACCGTACCGGTGCCAACTTTTCGGTGTTGTTCCGGTTCTATCGGTTCCAATAATAACGGTAAACGGTATTCGGTTCTCAAAAAAAAATTTGTATCGATTTCGGTACGTGATTTGAAACGGTTTATTTCGGTTCCGGAACCTGAATTAATCCCTGATTTTAATATTTTTAGTTTAGTTTTATTTAGTTTTTATTTTTATCCCAGTGCATCAAGAATATTTCTTTTAAATTATTGCTCTAGCCTCGAAAATGTGTTTCAATCTTTTCAGTTATTAAACGTAGGGTGCGTTTAGACGCACTATCTATCAGACTGCCAGCTTTTTTTTTGGAAATTTCTTCAGATCTTCGCAGCGCATGGCTCAAAAAAATCGGCATATATCTTAGAGATATGACGAAAATCAAAAATTAGATGTTATAAGATTTGATGGTGCCGGGGAGGACTTTTTTGAGCCATGCGCAGCAAAGAACTAAAGAAATATAAAAAAAAAAAAACTGGCAGCTTGCCAGTGAGTCTAAACACACCCTTATACTAACTCAAGACTACAATGTTTTGACTTACAAATAAACATAAATCACACAAGAAAAAGTTTAATAATAGTATAGACCTACATTTAAAATTGATAATCAAGAAAAAAAAAAAATAATGATTAAAGATAAAAGAAAATCAATTTATGCATACAGGCTGCATCACAATGCCCAAAGATCTCAACGCCATAAAATAGAGTAGGAATTAGAAATATTCTAGCTACTGCGATTCGAATTTAAATTGGAAAAAACTTTTGGGATAAAGACAGATGCCTAAGTAATCCAAACAATCTTCCAGTTGGTCTATTTATGAGGTCATTCCATGATAATGTTTTGTTGAAGTGGATACCCAAGTTGGAAGCTTCCTCAACATAATTTATTGGCATACCATCAACACATAAATTAAGCAGCTGCAGCACATCTAGAGTCGTTTTGTAGAAAACTAAGCATTTGGACTTAAGCGGACTAAGTCCCAAACCATTTTCAAATAACACTTTGAGCTTTGTGCATAGTATTTAAAGATTCACAGTGTCGAACGCTTTACTATAGTCGAGCAGATAGAAATTTTACTTGACCATCATCCAAACGGCATCTAGTATCCTCCGATTTTGTATACTCTGTACCAGAGGTACACAGAGTATATTCAGTTTGTGCAAAAGTATGTAACAGCCAGAAGCATTTCCGACCTAATAAAGTATATATATTCTTGATCAGCATCAACAGCCGAGTCGATATAGCCATGTCCGTCTGTCTGTCTATCTGTCTGTCCGAATGAACGCACAGATCTCAGAGATGGTAAGAGATAGAGGTTCGATGTGTAAGTAAAAAGTAAAATTGGCTTGTCAAGATGACACAGCCCCAAAGGGCCAGAGCCGAGCCTCTCTCAATCTCTTGGTTTGTGCGCTTTTAATTTTAGCACAAGAGAAAGGGACCTACAGTTTAACGCCGAATCCGAACGGCAGTTTTTGAGAAGCTTTTCATGGCTAATTACTGCAATGCTGGCTCCAACAGCAAGAGGTGTGGCCGGGTGTAAAGTTTTATTAAAAAAAAAAACTTTTTATTAGATGTTCCGAGGCGGGATCGAAGCCACGACCTCATGCTCAGCGGTCGCGCATACTAACCGCTGAGCCACCCAGCCAAGAGGTTATAAATACTAAACTAAAACTAATAAAGTTGTCTTTCAACCATTCATATGATGTTTTATTGTCAAAATTGTATGTGTGGAAGCTATTTACAAAGATATCGAACATTTCGTTTCACTTTTATCGAAAATTTTAAAAATACGAAAATAACTTTTGAATCATTTATCGAAATCTGTTGGAAATTGTAGAAGTTATTAGCATTTATATAAAAAATGAGAAATTTAATTTTTACAGTTCAAATGGTATTAAAAATGTCTATGGTCCGTTTTGCTTCGCCTTTTGTGTGCCAAATGTTGTGTGAAGGTTGAAGGTATAAGCTTACTCAGTAGATAACAGGTGCAAAGTAAGAATATATGTAATTGTTGAAATACTCCATAGTGGAAATATCTTTGAACGAACTATGCACACTTTTCCTTGGGTTGATGTAAGTCTAAGCAAGTGTCATAGTGCTTCTTACTATCGCCACTGGAGTTGACACTATTGATGTGCGATACGTGTATATTGCATACATATTTCCATTTAGATGCTACTTGCCTTTTGACATGCCTGCACATTGGAAACAACTACTCTATCACAAGCACGATTGTTATTTTTGCTTGACCAACGTAAAGCAACATGGACGTCACCGTACAGCTGAATATGCCCATGTACATTCTTTGACAATGCTAGTTTACTCACTTTTGAATCAGCCGATGACCTAAAAAACAATGAAGAACCCGCAGTAAAGGATTTCACGGTTCCAGGAAAGGTTCATAATGTGCAAAGTTTACTGGGTTTGTCTTCGTATTTCAGGAGGTTTGTCAAAGATTTTTCAACAAAAGCGAAACCATTGTATGATTTAGTAAAAAAAGATAAGAAAGCTAGTTTCGGCGCTGATGAGCTGGAATGCTTTGAAATGCTGAAGAGAAGTTTGTTAGAAGCTCCAATCGTAGCGTTGTATTGTCCTAATGATGCGTCAGAGTTACACTGTGATGCCAGTGCGGTTGGTTTTGGGGCGATTGTCTTGCAAAAGAAAAGTGATAGTAAGCTGCACCCAGTATTCTTTTTTCAAAACGAACTACTGAATCAGAAGCAAAATACTACAGGTTTGAATTAGAAAATTTAGCAATAATATATGCGCTACAAAGGTTCAGGATATACGTGCAAAGATAAAGTTTAAGATAATTACAGATTGTAGCGCTTTAATCCTTACTTTGAATAAAAAGGAACTAAATCCAAGAATTGCAAGGTGGGCGTTGGACCTTCAAAATTATGATTTTAAGCTGGATTACAGGGCGGGAAAGCGAATGCAACATGTAGATGACACTTTTGAGGAAAACTTAATCATTTGTCAAAGTAAGGACAATAAACTGAAGAAACTGCAAAAAGTTTTACAAGAAACTGAACATACGCGTTTTGAAATGAGAAATGTAGTGATTTTTAAGAAGAAAGACAGTAATTTGCTTTTGTTTTGTGTGCCAGAAGAAATGGAAAGCCATGTACTTGACAAGCATCATGACTGAAATAATTTCGAAAAGTTATTTTTATTTGCTTACTAGTTGAATACCCGGCGTCGCCCGGGTCCTTAAGATACTTATGAGAGCGACTGTATTCAAGCTAGTGTTGGCTGCAAGTCGCCATAAACATTTTGGACCGTTCGATCTTCTTCTCTATTTAACCATCTTCATCTTCATTATAATCTAAACTCAAATTTCGCAAATTTCGTGAGTTTCTGGCCGCTTTGTTTATCCCCCTATTTACTTATCTACAATTGCCGTCTATCAAATCTTCACAATAATCTAGGCTCAAATCAAAAATTTGCAAATTTCGCAATATTTTCGACCGTGTAATCTACAGCTTCCATTTACCAACGCAGGCATTGTAATATAAGCACTAAGCGCTTTCATATATACTCATAAGGTTATTTTGCAAATTTCGCGATTTTTGGACCTTAGAAACCTTCGCGGGCAAGCGTTGCCCAAAGTTTTCTGGCAATCGCATGAACAGTATAGTTTTTGAAATTTCGAGATTTTATGACCATTTCCGGCCCATTTCTTCAATTTCAATTTTGCGGGCAAACGTACAACCATTCCTTAAAGCTTCATCAAAATCGAACATCTTGCAAATTTCGCGGTTCTTGGACCATTTTCCGCTCATTTCTTCTACTTGGAAACCTTTCCGAGCAAGCGTTTAATTCATTCCCCAAAGTATGATTGCAATCGAATGACGGTTATAATTGGCGAATTTCGCGATTTTTTGACCTTAGGAACTTTCGCGGCCAAGCGCATTGATCAAAATTTCATCGCAATCGGTATAGTTTTTTAATTATCGCGGTTTTTAGACTATTTCCCGCCCATCTCCTCAAATCAGAATTCTTTACGCGCAAGCGTCAAAATATTCTCCAAAGTTTTATAACAAACGAACATTTTGCAAATTTCGCGGTTCCTTCTACTTAGAAACCTTCCCGGGCAAGCGTCGATCAATTTCACAAAGTTTATGCGAAAACGCAAATTTTGCAATTTTCGCGGTTTTTGGACCGTTTTCCGCAAATTTTTTCAACTTAGAAACCTTCCCGGGCAAGCGTTCAACCATTCCCACATTTTCGTTGCAATCGGATGAACGGTATGAATTTGCAAATTTCGCGGTTTTTGAACCATTTCACAGACATGAGACATAGCCTATGACACTTTCCTGATCGACATGAACTTACTGTGAAAAATTCGTGAAGATCGGTTCAGCGTTTTAGACGCCCATAAGGGACAAACATACAAACATACTTTCACTTTTATATAGATGTATAGATTTGTATAAATATAGTTGACAATTATATGTCAACATTAAAATTTAAAGGGATACAAAATATTGATCTACTTCCCCGTCCAGGTTAGGGGAGTTTTTTATTGATATGAGCCGGGGGCTCACATCAAGTGGACGGAGAAGACAGATTCAAGAGCGTGGAGAGGACTAAAACAATCAAATATTACACGTATTATTATGCAATGAACAATCAGTTGTCAACAAATAATGCAAATTATTATAATTTGAGCATATTACACGAAAAGGATCATGTAGGGTGAAGTTAGTTCTTCAGGTGTGTACGATCGCGTGAATCTTGATGGAACAGCAAATCGGAGCTGACTTAGTAGGAAAGTCTAATCCACATCTCCATAAATCAGCTTGTGGACGAATATTACGCCATGACATGTTCTTCGGTTATTCAAAGTTGGCAGGTTTATTAATTGTAGCCGGTCAACATAAGATGGTAGTAGGCGATGAGGATCCCAGTTTAAGCCGCGCAATGCAAATAAAAGAAATTGTTTCTGAACACTTTCTTCTATAAGGTCCTGATATTTATCGTACTGAGGTGACCAAACACAAGAGCAATATTCAAGAATTGGGCGAACAAGAGAAGTAAATAATAGTTTGGTGATGTAAGGATCATCGAATTCCTTTGACCAGCGTTTAATAAAAGCCAATACACCCTTAGATTTGTTTACGGTAATGCCGATATGGTCATTAAAGCACAATTTGTGGTCGAAAAGAACACCCAGATCTGTTACAGTTTGAATGCGTTTAAGGTTGTTGTGCCCAATAGAGTAAGAGAACCAGTGAGGATTATTCCGGTGAAATGTCATACACTTGCACTTCGAATGGTTTAAATGCAGCAGATTGATTTGGCACCAAGATTGTAGGCTAACAAGATCATTCTGTGACAAGTTACAAGAATCTCTACTATCAAAAGATAAATATATTTTTACATCATCTGCGTACATTAAAGCATGCGATTCGGTGATTACCTGGGGAAGGTCATTGATAAACAGGCCAAAGAGCAATGGGCCAAGATGACTCTCCTGAGGAACACCAGAAGAGACATTTATAAATTTGGATGAAGTGGAATTAAATAGGACTCGCTGAGTCCGATTTGACAAATACACAGAGATCCATTTGAGGAGTAGGTCACGGAATTTGAGGAGGATTTGAGGAGTGGTTCCCTAATATCAGAGAAAAAGCTAAGGAACATAGAGACAACTGTCTTAAGTGCATTACTTATTCTGCGAAACACGGTAAGCATGAGGGATTTTTGCATAATATTCCAAAGAATTCACTACCGTTCGAGGTGTTGCTTATAGATCACTTTGGTCCAGTTGATAAAGGAAGATGGAACCAACATGTTTTTGTGGTCATAGATGCTTTTACCAAATTTGTGAGGCTTTACGCTACAAAAACCACAAACACAAAAAAAGGAATCAGAGCACTTCAGGACTATTTTAGAGCACTGCGTCTGAAGTCGACTCACACCTCCCCGTGGTAACCCCTGGTAACAGAGCGATGCATCCGCAAAGCTGCTGGCTAACGTAAGCGGCGATCCTTTCCCTGGGACAAATAGGGGGCGTTACTTCGGGCTTGGCACCCAATTGGCGTCTAATCCATCCGCCAATGAAAACTAAAAAAAAAAGCCTCGGAAACGGACCACCATCGATGACGAACCACGCAAACGTTTTAAGGACCACGATATGAGGATATACACCTGGAATGTTCGCACCCTCAACAGGGAGGGTGCTGATAAACAGTTAATGAAAGTCCTCGAAGAATATTCATCAGAAGTTACAGCACTCCAGGAAATGCGATGGACTGGACAAGGGAACACATCGAGAAAATCATCAACCAATACCCCCTGGGAGATCTACTATTGCGGACATGCTACAAAGCACGAGTTTGGGTGCGGTTTTGCAGTCTGCGGAAGACTGCGTCACTCTGTCATCAGCGTCACACCTGTTAAGAAGCGACTAGCCGTACTCAGCCTTAAGGCAAAATATTTTAATATTAGTCTTATCAGTGCGCACGCCCCTACAGAAGTCAAGAACGAATCGGAAAAAGACGATTTCTATGAGTGCCTGGAACGTACATACCAGCGCTGCCCTGATCATGACATTAAGATCGTGCTAGGCGATTCTAACTCAAAAATCGGGAGTGATGCCGTTTTTAGTCCTACAATCGGCCGATTTAACCTGCACGATAAAACTTCAAGTAATAGAGAGAGGCTAAGAGATTTTGCTGCAGGCAGGAATATGGTCGTTAGTAGCATAAGATTTAAACACCGCGACAACCACATGGCGACCTCGAGGTCCTCTGATAATAAAATGGAAAACCAGATTGATCACGTTGTGATAGACGGAAGGCATTCATCGAGTGTGCTAAACGTACGTTCTTTCCGAGGAGCCAATTTAGACTCGGATCACTACCTTGTTGCAGCCAAAGTACGCTAGCGGCTCAGAGTGGCACGTGCCGCACAGTTTAATGCAATCACAACGGATCTCCGAAGCCTACACAGTAAAACTCACCCACTTGCTCAAGAAAATTTCACCTTTCCCTTCAGGTATAAGTGAACAGTGGAAACATATTTCACACTCCATGAGTACGGCTGCCAAGGAGATATGCCGAGCATTCCCGAAAACAGTCATGGTGCGATTTTGAGTGCCGCCGCGCTACTGCTGAAAAAGACGCTGCCTACAGGAGAACTCTGCATTCGGGAGCAACGCGAGCTGTCAAGGAGTGATATCGGAAGAAAAGGAGAGTGGAGAAGCGCCTTTTCAGAAGTAGTGGAGAAGTAGTGGAACCACCAATCGATGATATAGAAATAGACCCACCGGACCATAACGAAGTTTGGTTAGACATAAAAAGGCTAAAAACTAACAAATCAGCTGGAGCCGATGAGCTGCCCGCTGAATTGTTCAAGGCTGGCGGAAAGGTGCTGGTAAGGTGCATTCACCAACTCCTATGCAGAATTTGGTCCGAAGAGAGTATGCCCGAAGATTGGAGTCTAAGTGTTCTCTGCCCAAAAAGGAGACCCTGCAATATGCGCCAATTAACGCGGGATCAGTCTCCTACCCATTGCATATAAGGTTCTGTCATGTATCTTATGTGAACGTCTAAAGCCGAGAATGAGCGAACTGATCGAACCTTATCAGTGTGGCCTTAGACCTGGTAAATCCACCACAGACCAAATATTCACATTGAGACAAATACTGGAGAAAACCCATGCGACGAAAATCAAAACGTACCATCTTTTTGTTGATTATAAAGCCGCTTTTGACACACCGATAAGGTCAAAGTTCTTCGAAGCCCTGTCTACCTTTGGTATTCCAGCGAAGTACGTTCGACTTTGCATGATGACGTTGACAAAGCTCCGTCAAAATAGGAAAGAACCTCTCCGAGCCTTTCTCCGATCCTTTAATCTGCTGATGGAGTATATACTGCGCCAGTGCCCAAATGCTAACAGATCGGGCACCATCTTTTATAAAGATGTAATGCTACTTGCATATGCCGATGACATTGAGATTATCGGCATATCCGAACGGGCGGTAAGCAAGGTGTTTCCAGAGATTGAGAAGCAGTCAAAACGCATGAGCTTAGCGGTAAATGAGGAAAAGACGAAGTTCCGCAGTGGGCCTACGCGTCTTGGACAATCTGTTGCAATGGGAGAGTACAACTTTAACGTTGAAAAGGACTTTGTCTACTTCGGAACGATGATCACCAGCGACAACAACATCAGTCTGGAGATCCGAAGAAGAATAACTCTTGTAAACCAATGTTAGACAAGTCGCTTATCATCCCAGGCCTGATATACGGCACAGAAGCATGGACAATGTCATCAAAGGATGAGACGGCAATTGGCGTGTTCGAGAGAAAAGTCCTTCGGAGGATTTATGGATTAAGATTAAACTCATTCATGGTATTCATATCTAAGGAGTGCAGGAGCACACCAGTCAGGATGGCCGAATTGTAGTAGTAAGTTTGGTGAAAGGGCCACCACTAGCTGCCTAGCTGCAGGATTAGCGGTGACCATCTCTAGATCTAAGCATACTTTATAACACTGAAATGTAAACACTGTACAACACTTAGACATAAGGAGGGAAAATGAGCATGATGCATAGTCAGTTCGCCGAATAAACCTACAAGAAGCAGACGTGTCCGTGTACTTTATTTCGGTGCTACTTTCATAAGTTATATCATAATTGTGATATTTGTAATTAAGTGAGAAGATCTATTTAAAAAATGCAAAAAGCGATAATTTGGGATTATCTCAAAATCTGTTCTACTTAAAAATGTTTGCGTGATTTAACATAAGGAATGTCATAAATTTGTCGAGGATGAGAAAATCATTAATTATTTGAAGACTTGTATTAACTTTTGTTAAAAAATGGTGTTAAGAACTAGGATATTTGGGATTGGATATGAAGTTATGGGATTTCAAAGTCAAAATTTCGAAAATCGCCTTTTTTTATCCCTTTCATTGGTCCTGACTCCGTTATTTATTGACCTATCCCAAATATCCTAGTTCACACCATAATGATGGGTATTCTTATCGTGTGAAACGTTTTTTAAAAAGTGGTTTCGAGATATGGAAGTTTAAAGTTTTGACAACTGTTTTCGATCAAATACAAATTATTTTCAATAGATCTCAAATATGGATTTGATGCAATTAAATGTTAGCTTTCATCGAGAAAAAAGTGATAAAAAAAATGCTATCTCCTCCGTCAGTCTTAAAGCTATCCTCACCAAACTTTGCACGAATTCTTTTGGTACAAATACGCTACACATTTGTCGGAACCGGCCGGATCGGATGACTATAGCATATAGCTGCCATAGGAACGATCGGTCGAAAAACTAGTTTTAGTGAGAAAATTTTTTTTGGTTTTAAATGGGATCGCCTTCAAATTTCGTAATTAACAGTGTATTATGCTTTTCCACGATTTCACCAAGTTTGGTCGAAATCAGACATCTATCCCATAGAAAAGTAAGGTCCAAAAAGTAGTCTTAGTTAGAAAAACTTTTTTGTTTTCAATGGAAGCTGCAAGGGTATACAAAACTTCGGAAGAGCCGAAGTTAACTTTCCCCTATTTTTCGAATTTAATTTTGACTTTTATATGTTATCGCAATAACAAAATTGCATTCAATGTGGTTGGGTCCATACGACTTCTAAGCGGATGCATTATGAATTTCACGCCAGAGAATAGACGTTTCACGCTAGCCTGCGTAGCAGGAACAGAAAGCACAACTTTTGAAATCTCTTACAATTCTGGGAACTTTGTGTGATTAAACAGCAACCACGTCCAGGTCCAGTTCCACCTCCAGGTCGAGGTCCAGTTCCCGCACACAAGCAGTGCAATAAAAAACGGCAGCCCGAGTTACAGTTACCGTTATCGTTATTTCTTATACTTTCCTTACAAACCAAGTTAAAAGCCAATCGGATGAAAAAATAGGGTTTTTGCTGCAGAGTTTTCCATGAGTTTTCCGACCCTAAGCTCACATTTTCCAATATCAGAAAATTACATTACAAATTATTTTACTTACTATTCTTACAAACCGAATATCAAGTCAATCGGATGAAAAATAGATTATTGCTTATAGAATTTCCCTAGAATTACTCTTTTGGGCGGATTTTTCGAAATCGGAAAAATCCGCGTCCATTTATTTCGCATACTTTGCTTACAACCCGAATTTCAAGTCAATCGGATAAAACACAGCATCGGAAAATCACATTTCAATTTATTTCATTTACTGTCCTTACAAACCGAATTTCAAGTAAATCGGATAAAAAATAGATTTTTGCAAATCGAAGAAAAAATATCTGACCAAAATCACGATGCGCTCTGCAAAGGTAAACAAAAAACCGAAACACTACCGGTACCAAAGTTTCGGTATTGTTCCGGTTCTATCGGTTCCAATTATAACGGTAAACGGTATTCGGTTCTGAAAAAAAAATTTGTATCGGTTCCGGTTTCGGTTTCGGTACGTGATTTGAAACGGTCTATTTCGGTTAACGGTTCCGGTACCGGTATTAATCCCTGGTTAGAAGAGAATGCAAAAATTAACCTGAATTAAATAATTTGAATATAAATCTAAATTTTTTTGTTTACAATTAAATTGTACTTCGAATTCGACCATCCGGCAACTTTTTTCATTCTAATTTGTCAGTCGAATTGTTCAGTATTCTTTCTTATGGAAAGCGCTAAAGGCTAAAGGCGCTAAAGGTTGTTTGAAAAGCCAACTAGGAGCAAAAAAATTAAGCTAAGCCAAGGACAAATTTACTTGTCTTGGCTAGGAACAGAGCCCATGTGACTAGGTTTTTACCCGTTGCGCAAAATAAATCTTTTTAACAATATATATTTTGTGACTATTTTATTACAGGTTAGTGACATGGGCAACCCTAAACTACACTCCACTACAAAAGCACATGTTATTATTAATGTCAGCAACGTTAATGATTGCCCTCCTGTGTTTCCTGAGCGAGAACTAAACGTTACGTTATTCTTACCCACATTTGAAAACGTGTTTATGGTTCAAATAAATGCATATGATGCTGATAACGATACGATACGGTATGATATTGTTGATGGAAATATTGATGAATGCTTCCAAATTCAACAATTTACTGGCGTTTTAACTACAAGGTAAGTCTGCATCATATTATTTTTAATTCAGTGCAACCAAAGACTTATAGATGACGCATGAGAAATAAATTACCGAAATAACATTAAAAATTAAAAAAAAATATTATTCTTGAAAGCTTAGATCCGAATTTTTGATTCTTGCTGCATGTACGAGTAAACATATATGTATATAAATTTAGTGTTGTGGACACTTGCAACATATGTTTAACTCATCCATTTAACTCATCTGTTAAGCGACTCTTGGGAAAAACCAGGCTTTTGAGATATTATTACGTAACCATAACTCCACTCCAATAGCGAAGCATTACCAGATTTTATGCAACTTTTTAAATGAAAACAGATTGAAGTGAAAATCGGGATTTATACTAATTAAATATCCCTCTTTCCATTAAAAACTGAATATCCAAAATATGTTTTTTTTCATATTTTGCATATGCAAAATAATAAGCAAATATGCAAAAAAATATGCATATGTAAAATGTAATATTTTTAAAATGAATTCGAGTTTAAAATTTTGGATTTAAATGTTTTTTCTTTTAATTAAGAAGTTGCACTAATGCATTTTTCACGATGAATAAATTCTGTGCAAGTAATTTCAACCCTAAGAGCTCACAAAAGATTTGATTTTACAATTCCTATGTAAATTACACAAGGCAAAAAAAAAAGACTTTCCAGTATATTGAAGGGTTGGAGGTGATTCTAGATGATTTTTGTGTGCTGAAGACGAATCTGTTTTCAGAAATGGCCCATCACGTTTACTAAATTACTAAAAATCTAGACGTGATGGACCATTTTTGAAAACGCAGTCGTGCTTGGCACACTAAAATCACTATCAACCCTTCAATATACTGGACCTTGTTGCCTTGTGTTATCTTATATCCTTATTCCACTGGCACATTTTAGCACATTTTCTCTGGATGTTCCAATTGACCTCATTCTTTCTATGGATTTCCTCATAAGAGATAAATGTCCAATCGGGTGATCGTCCATGACAGATGATCAAGTCAACGGCTAAATAAGTGGGTGGGGGCTTACTTATGGAGGGGGGTAAAATTAAATAAAAATCAAATGGGGTATAGTTTTATATATTTTTGGGTGTTCCGATTTCATTTTTGTCAATATTTTTCCGATGAGCAACCCAAGGAAGAGAAGGGAGGTAGTTTTCGTACACTTTACCACAAAAAAGTTCCAAATAGGGTACTACTAAAACAAGTCCGATTTGGACAGTTTTTGGTACACTCTTATGAAGATTTATATTCTGGCCGAGTTTCGTTAAAATCGGTCAATTTTTAGAAATAGCTCCCATACAAAGTGAATAACCAAAAATATATGGGCATATCTCTTCCAAGCAACTCCAAATGAATAATTAAAATTACCAGGAACCAGAAACATAGCCTTGACATGGCACGCATGTCGTACAGATATCGCAACAATGCTCGACTTTGGGATCTTTGTCTGCGGAGTCTCACGGAACCTTCAAAACTGTACATTTCCACTTAATGCACCAGAATTACAACCTCGATTTTTGGAATTTCTACCGTTCATTTTTTTATTCTGTCCCAGTGTGCACTGAACACTACGCCCATGAGTTGTTTATCGCTAAGATACCCGAGTCCGGATTCCATTTTAATACATACATCCGTATCCCATGTATTTGACACTTTGCGATCAAAGAGAATTTTACACCATCAGTCCTGAACCGCGCTCAGCCGTTCTTTATAATAAACGCATATCCAACCTATAAAGTATCTTGTGTTCTTAATGGTGATGACTAGGCTTGCTTCGCTACGCCGCCGTCAGTTAAGCTTTTTTAACCTATAAGGGTATCAGTTTGTCTTTTCCGACTTGGGGGTGGATTTCACAAATTGGAAAATATTTGACCGTATCTTACATACATCGGCTCAAATCAAACATTAACTCTTATGCCCCGCCCGCGGCTAAAAATTAAGTCTCTCCTGACATTTCCGATCTTGGTGGTGGACTTTGAAAATTTAAATTTTTTTGGTACATTTTTCACCAATTCTCCAACCATTCCTCAAAGTTGCATTACATTCGGATGAACGCTATAACTTTTCAAATTTCGCGGTTTGTGCATCATTTCCCGCCCATTTCTTACAACTTATAAACCTTCCCGGGCAAGCGTCCACCATTCCACTAAGTTTCACTGAATTTAAAAATTTGCCAAATATCGCGGTTTGTGCACCATTTTCCGACTCTTTTCCTGCTATTTTCCGACACTAAGGGAAAATTTTCCAACATCGGAAAATAACATCTCTATTTATTTCACTTACTCTCCTTACAAACCGAATTTCAAGTCAATCGGATGAAAAATAGATTTTGCATATCGAATTTCCCGGGTATTTTCCTTGCGGGCAGATTTTCCGAAATCGGGAAAATACGTGTCCAATTATTTCGTATACTTCACTTACAAACCCAGTTTCAAGTCAAACAGATGAAAAAAAATTACCCATACAAATTTTTCCGAAGCTTTTCCGGGAATTATCCGACCCTACGGTCGAGTTTTCCAACATCGGAAAATCGCATTTTAATTTATTTTACTGCCTCACAAACCGACTTTCAAGTAAATCGGATGAAAAATAGATTTTTGCAAATTGAATTTCCCGAGAAATTTCCTTGTGGGCGGATTTTCCGAAATCGGACAAATACGTGTCCAATTATTTCGCATACTATGCTTACAAACCGCATTTCAAGTCAATAGGATGAAAAATAAATTTTTCCCCTTAAAAACTTTCCCGACGCGTTTCCGGGTGGAATTTTTTCAACTTTCACCACATAAGGAAACTCCTGTCCAAATTTCAGCCCTCTAAGTCTTACCGTTTACGGCTGTGCGATGGTCACCAGTCAGTCAGTCAGTATAATATGATTTGTTTGGCGGCAAATTTAAATAATTCTTAACAAATACCTACAAAGTAAATTTACATTTACGTATATGTTGCAGTTTTTGGACCAAGATTAGCATTCTTCGAAACATGTTCTTCTTCTTATTTGTCTCGATAATTCAATCACAACCGTTTGACGGTCTCGGCTGCTGCAATTAATTAATGCCCGCCACTCGCCTCTGTATTGTGCGAGCTGGCACCAGTTGGAATCGATGGTGGTCCGTATCAGAGGCATTTTTTAAGCAGTTTTCATTGACGGGTGAATTAGACGATAATCGAGTGCCAAGCCCGAAGTACCCAGGATAGGATCGCAGCTAACGTTAGCCAGCAGCTTTGCGGGTGCATCGCTCTGTTACCAGGGGTTATTACGGGGAGGTGTGAGTCGTCTTGAGACGCAGTAAGCCAGGAGCGCGCTGAGTTTGCCATGTCAAACCGATCAGCAACTTTGCCTCACTACATACGCCCCCATAACCACAGGAGAGTTCCTGCCTTCCAAAGAAGCCACAATTGCTTAATGCTATTGGATTCGCTAAACTAATATTTCTTGGGTAACATTTTTTGGAGAATACTAATCTTGGTCCAAAAATTGTGCAACATATCGACGCATTTCCGCGATAGTATCGTGTGTTACTTTTTATCGAAATTGAGATTTTAATGCCAAATTATTAGCACAATTATGTCTCACAATCCTGTACAATATTATAACTGAAAATGCTATAGTTCCAATAAAAATTAAGTTTCAGTTTTACCGTATGCAACTGTGCATTTTTTCTGTTCACGCTATATTATCGTATGTCCATACAAATTTTTTTTCCAAATAAAGAGAGAGATAACAATATTTTGATCTCTTCATCGTTTGCTCTTTGCTTGTTCCTCTTTCTGCCGTTAATTGGTGTAAGTTTTGATATTCATTCTTCTATCTGGTGATAAGTGAGGCTGTGAAACTCAAATTAAATTAAAAACATTGTGCGCGAAAGTATCGTATGTTTAAATATCCCAGTTTTTTTTTTCGAAAAGTAAAAATAAAAAATTAAAAAAAAAAAGAAGAAAATGCCAGTAACCCGTATTTCTTAGCCAACAAGCTAAGTCAGTAACACCATTGATTACACAGTTCTACAAATTGAAACCTTTTGTGAGTATCCCGAGCATCTTTTACTAATTCCTGTAGATAAACCCATCCTGAATACGAGTTTTAAGGTCAAAGTCAAAACTTAGTTTCAGTTTCCGAAATATTCGCGGAAAACCATTTTACCGATTTTGTTTTAGAATTTTTGTAGACCAAGCATTAATTTGTGATTTTATGAAGCCCCTATGAAAGTCAACATCTCAATGCAGCTGAGAAAAATCAAACACGTGGTGTAAGTAATGCCAATGGTGTCGAAATTGGCATTCAAAGTCAAATTTTACTTGATTTATAGCAATTTTGTCAAACTAAACCACCTACTACAAGCCATTGGTTTTGTAGGACATTTATGTAAACCAACTGATCATATAATTATGGAAATTTTTTTGCATTTTTTTTGGGAACATTAGCAAAGTTACAGCGTGTTAAACCCGAAAATCAAGAATTAAATTTATGGGAGGATTAGATTTCCACAAAAAATTTGTATAGGAGTTTAAAAAGGATACTTAATATAACATTGGCGTCACTAAATGCTTATTAAAATGTACAACTACACACTGCTTATAACTATATTGCAACCTCGCGGATCGAATGACTATTTCTTATAGCTGCCTTTGAATGATCTGTTTAAAGTGCATTATATTTTCGGCACAGACAAAGTTAGGTTTGCTTTCTCGTTTTCTATTAAAATGTTGGCTGCATATAATCTTAACCATGCTCAATATAGCTTCAAATTGTTTCCAGTCTTATCCATTTTGATGTATTCTCAATAAACCAATGACTTAATTATTAGTTTTGAATTATAATTTGATGCATTAATCTATCGGATATGGGACATTCCATATCAACTAAGGCACCCCAATTTCTTTTTTATTAAAAAAAAATTGAAGAAGAAAAAGTACTCAGCGAAAACCAGTGTGGGTTCAGAAAAGGATACTCTACTGTAGACAGTATATTCGTGCTAACTTCGATATCCAGGGAATTCCTGAGGGCAAATAAAAAACTTTACCTATTTTTTATCGACTTTAAGGCAGCCTTCGATACAATAGACAGAAATCTATTGTTCTATAAATTAGCACTTTTGGGCATCTCGTCCAAAACAATAAAAGCATACGAGGAGAAAAAGACTGCAGTATGGGATGGAAACAACCTGTCGGCGTGGTTTGAAACAAATCGATATAGTCGACCAGCTTACTGGAGGCGCTCTTTTCGGAAATAGTGACTTCAAAAAACTCATGTATGCGGATGACATGGTTCTTCTCGCCGAATAACCATCGTCACTCCAGAAGGTGATAGCCGAAGTTAGTGGAGATTAACACGGGCAAATATAAAGTGATGATAGTCCGGAGTGGAGGGTTTCAGCGTAAAAAAACACCTTTTTTGTGAATTTTTTCACAAGTATGGATTGGGCAAATTTGTTCAAACCTTTTGTACATTATTAAGTATACTTTTAAAAATATTCTGAAATTTTTTCATGTGGAAATATTGAAAATCCAGCCGGTGACACAGCTTTTTCAAAAGCTTCTATTAATGCACTAGTCACTACAGAAAACGTAATAATTGACAAAAGTATTAACCTACTTAAGACTAAAGTTACATTGTGTCTGAATATTAGAATGGTTGAATTATTATTATTTTGAATGATATTATTATTTTTTTTTTTTTTATTGTTAAATTAGTTGTTTCGGCGTTAAACTGAAGGTCCCATTCTCTTGTGCTAAAATTAGAAGCGCAGAAGCCAAGAAATTGAGAAAGGCTCGGCTTGACAAGCTAATTTTACTTTTTTACTAAACTTTGGGGGGAGTTATTGTATATGTAGAAAATGTGTCCAAAGTTTCAAATCAATCGGTCAAGTAGTTTTTAAATGGGAGTGAAATGGCTCGTTCGAATGCAATATTGATCGCAACTTGCTCTCGTTTTTGAGTCTGAGGCGCTCTTGTCTGGTTCGGGGTCATCAAAATCAGCATGAATTGCTGCGGTCAGCTGATTCTGCGTAGTATCGACTGCCTTGAAGTCGAATACTAAATCATTTGGGCTGAAGTCTGACGTTTCGATTCGTTGAGAGTTCATAGCGTTAGGTCCCAATCTTTAGCATTGTCCGTTAAGGTTCTAATGACATTCAGAATCGTTTGGTTCGCACGCTCAACCTGACCATTTGCACGAGGAGTTCGGAAGGCATTCGTGATGTGATGTATTTGGTTGAGCTTACAGTAATCTTCGAAATGTTTCGATGTGAACGCAATTCCACTGTCAGATAGCCAAAATAGCTTGATATTTCGTTGAGTACATTTACGACAGGTAAGTTTTAGTATTTTTCGCGGGTTTAACGATTAGAAATTTACTAAACGAATCGGAAATTGCAAAAATATGCGTATTTCCCCGCCTGCTTCGAACGAATGGATCCAAATGGTCTAAATGCTTACTGCCTTCGGGTTTCCCTCCTTTGGATTTATAATGGCAGCATTGGATACAAGACGAAATATAGTCTTTGACGTATTTTCTCATTGTTGGGAACCAGAAAAGTTGTTGAATTCGTTAAATCGTCTTATCCAATCAAAAGTGTCCTGCATCATCATGGAATAGTTTTACGATACGACACCTTACAGCATTTGGAACAACAAAGAGTGTTGACTCCCCCATTTTTCGGTATAAATGATGATTCTGCATTAAGTAGTCGGCTTCGGTTTGTTTCGTCTGCTCAGTCTTACGTTGACCTCTTAAAATACTGATAATTTCGACGAATGAAGAGTCTTGTAGTTGAATGGTTAGTAACCAGTCGTCTACATCTTTAGTAGTGGAGTCTTGAAATTGAATGGTTAGTAACCAGTCGTCTACATCTTTAGTGACTACTTGAACGATTTCGTTGAGAGATATCTCAGGCGTTGAATCAGGTGCGCGGCTCATAGCATCGACATGAGCCGCTTTCGTTTCTTCACGATCAATACATTCCAGGAGCTCTGAATTCCTATTTTTATCAAAAGGTCTTTGGGCAAGTGGTTTGCGATACGGTTTTGTTCGGACTGGCACGTTTGACGTTAGCGTGATTTCCATTTTCGTAAGGGAGCATTTCCGCAAAGCAAGACGAGTTTTTGATCACCTCATTTTCAATCATTTGTTTCTCCACCATTTTGAGATTTTTTTTCCAATTTATATTTCGGACTTTTTCGACAAAACATTCATTTTCTTCAATGATCAGTTTGTTACCGGCACGGCATAAAATGTCTTTACTCAATAAAACATTTTCGGTGAGTAGATTGATCGACTGCAAAAGAACTTGCCACCACCAAATCCATTTTATGATACCGCACAATTTTGCAACACTCCAATTTTGTCGGTAAACGATTTTCGGATTAGTGTTCGTGTACTACCGGGGTCTACAAAATACTTTTACAAAATACTCTTTTTTATCATCAATTTGTCGCTTTGTCGTTGGATTTAATTTTGACTTTCCGGATAACTTTCTTTTTTTGTAAAATTTACCGGACTATATTCAATTTCGATGTGTTTCGCTGTAAAGTAAAAAGTAAAATGACTTGTCTAGTTGACACAGCCCCAAGGCTTGTCACGTTGACACAGCCCCTGAGCCACCCGGCCACTGTGTTTCGCTGTAAGTGAGAATATCTGGCAATAGCTTGTTGCAAGCTTGTAGCGATAGCTGAATCAGGCAGCTCACCCTTTTTACCCATTGAAAGCATTTTAGAAAAATAGTCATGCGGAGACTCATTTACTGCTCTTCGTGTCTTAGACATTTTTATGTGCACATCTGCTGCGTTATCGATGCACGGAAAATCACTTAAAAATTTGGCAACAAAGTCCGGCCGCGATTGAAGGATTTCTTTGATGGAATCGAATCAATAACGTGTTGCTTCTTGCATTTTCTGTTGTACACAAAAAATGAGACTTCGATCATCCCATTACTGCTCTTAGGGATTCTATACGTTTTACGAATTGTCGTGAATTTGGTGAATATTCGGATGACGGATAAAATTCTGGCAACAATGCCATAATTTCTCTGACGTTTGAAAACGGATTGCTTTCACTTGACGGTGTGATCGTTCGTGGTTCGTTTGGCCTGCAAGTATAAGAAGCATATTATGTCCCATACATGTCAAACTTCTTTCTCTTACCATCTCTGAGAACTGTTTTTCCTGTACAAAGTACAGAGTGTAAAAATTACTTAAGGAATTTTTCCTTGCCTGATTTTGTTGTTTGGTACTCAGGAAGCAAAGCAATACACAAAAGTTTTTTGAGAATTGCCACCAGTGTTGGCTACAACATTGTACAATAACAACAACTAGTGTTGCTAGATTAAGTGGTCCAAAGGTTTTAAAAATGCAAAAAAAAAAATACAACAAGTAAGGGAGCTTTAGTCGATATTAAAGATGATAGTCCGAAACCTTGTGGATGTATACAAAATAACACTTTCGGAGTACCGAAATGGTTTGAAGGGGAAGATCGTATGAAGCTGGCATGTATTAAAGAGTTGTTTATATTGTTCTTTGGGATAATTTCGCTGAAGAAAGATTTGGCAAATTACTAGTAGTTTACTGAATTGAAAATTTTCAAGTTTTGAAGCACTGGATGCAATTTTTGTGGGTCAGTCGGTTAAGATATTTTTTCTCTTACGTATATCTATAACTTTGCCAAAAATATAAAAACGAAATTCCTAACGGATTATGATAAATGTACATACTTAATTTAAGGGATCCTTTTTTTAAATGTTCAGGTTGTGGTGAAAAAATGGTGGGTATTGAAAAGTACCTTTAGATGTGATTGGGGATTTTTATACCCGTTACTCGTAGAGTAAAAAGGATATACTAAAGTCCCATACTAAGACCCCATAAAGTATATATATTCTTGATCAGCATCAACAGACGAGTCGATGTGATCATGTCCGTCTGCTTGTCCGTCTGTCTGTGTGATCACCTAGATCTCGGAGACTAGAAGAACTAGAACCACCAAATTTATTATGTAGACTCTTATTGTCCCTACGCAGATCAAGTTCATTTCAAATTTTGGGTACGCTCCCTTCCGCCCCACAATAAAAAATGTTGAATAACTCCTACAATTTTGAAGATATCAAGCGCGCACTAGCAACAAGATTTGCAGAACACAAAGGAGACGCAAATAACAAAAAGATGACTACCGCTATCGCCATACATCTGGCAACAACTGGACACACAGCTGATTTCGATGATGTGAGAATACTGGACATTGAGCGAAAGGAGAGAGCGAGACTGACTTTGGTGAGCCTACGAATACAGCAGAGGGGGGAGAACGCGCTAAACCAAATAGAGAATATTGAAAAAAAAATTACATACGGGGTGTGTTCAAAAAGTATCGCGAATTTTGAATTTTCCAGGGTGACGTTTATTCGAATTTCGATTTTTTTGTGGCGTTATGTTGGTACTCATGTCTCTCACTTATGCAGACAAGCTCGGCCATTTTGAATGTTCACTTAATTGTTGACAGCTGCTTTGCTTGCACGTGTTTTGGATCGTCTTCGAATTTTACCTATTCAAATTTTTTGTGGTGGCGGCCGAGAAGATGTGAACGACCGAAGAACGTTCGGTTTGCCGGACGATGCGCGAGAGCCGGACCCGAGACTTCAACAACAGACGAAAAAATTAATGAAGTGGAGAAAATGGTATTGGCCAATCGTCGAATCACCTTTAGAGAAGTTGCTGAGGACCTAAACATATCGATTGGCTCGTGCCATTCGATTTTTATCTATGATTTGGGCATAAGACGGGTCGCCGCGAAATTCGTACCAAAATTGCTCAATTGCGACCAAAAACAGTATCGCATGAACATTGCTAATGAGATGTTAAACTCTGTCCGCGACGACCCAAATTTGCTCCAGAGGGTCAATCATCTCAATGGAAGCTGCCGCACGAAACAAGACCGAAAAAAGCGCGCCAAGTTCGGTCGAATGTGAAAGTTTTGCTGACAGTTTTCTTCGATTGCAGGGGCGTGGTGCATCATGAGTTCTTGCCACAGGGAAGAACGGTCAATAAGGAATATTACCTGCAAGTTATGCGCAATTTGCGCGAAGCAATCCGCCAGAAACGCCCGGATTTGTGGAAGAACAAAAATTGGCTTTTGCACCACGATAACGCCCCTGCTCACACATCGTTGCATGTGCGCGACTTTTTGGCCAAAAACAACACACTAATGATGCCGCAGCCACCGTATTCCCCAGATCTGGCCCCCTGTGACTTTTTCTTGTTCCCTAAACTGAAGAGACCCATAAAAGGACGACGTTACGCTACGCTTGACGAGATAAAGACGGCATCGAAGGAGGAGCTGAACAAGATGAAAAAAATTGATTTTTTGAAGTGCTTCGAAGATTGGAAAAACCGTTGACACAAGTGTATAATATCTCATGGGGATTACTTTGAAGGGGACAAAATAGATATTCATGAATAAATAAATAATTTTTGAAAACACACAAAATTCGCGATACTTTTTGAACACACCTCGTATATGCGGCAGCGGTAACAAAACAAAAACTCACTTGACACTTGACAAAAAAATTGGAAAAAACAATGACAATAAGAACTACAATTTAACAGGGTTTTATACCCTGTTCCCATTGAAAATGGGAAAAGGGGGATCATGAAGTTGTGCAAAAGTATGTAACAGGTAGAAGGAAACATTTGCGACCCTATAAAGTATATATATTCTCGATCAGCATCAACAGCCGAGTCGATTTAGCCCTGTCCGTCTGTCCGTCCGTCTGTCCGTATGAACGCGTGTTTCTCAGAGACTATAAGAGCTAGAGCCACAAATTTTTGAATGTAGGTAGGTGTATACCCGATTCAATACGAGTTTGTTTCAGATTTGGAAAATTCCTCCCCCTCCCCCCTTTAAGCGCAAAAAACTGTCAGAGCCACAATTTTTAAGATAGACCTTCCAAACTTTACATATATCAAGTAAGGCCCAATATCTATATAATGTGAAAAGATCACTAAGATCGGACAAACACCGAAGTTATATACGAATCAATTTTGCTTGTGGGAGAGAGGGGGGGGGGTCTTGCATTGTCAGCTATCGCTCGCGGCCGCATGCCAAGCGTTTGTGTGTATGTTGGAGTGCGTGTATGAGTGAGTGTGTGTATATGTTTATGAAAACACAAGAAGTCAAAGGAACAGGGTATTTTGTAGTCGGGGCACTCGACTACAGCTCCCTTACTTGTTAATTATGTATGTATAACAGAAAAAGAGTTTGTTTTTGTGTTGTTATACCCGTTACTCGTAGAGTAAAGAGGGTATACTAAAGTCGTGCAAATGTATGTAACAGGCAGAAAAAAGCATCTCCGACCCCATAAAGTATAAATATTCTTGATGAGCATCAACAGAGATACCTAGATCTCGGAGACTAAAAGAGCTAGAGCCACCAAATTTTGTATGTAGACTCCTATTACCCCTACCCAGATCAAGTTTATTTCAAATTTTTGACACGCACCCACAATAAACAAGTAAGGGAGCTGTAGTCGAGTGTCCCGACTACAAAATACCCTGTTCCCTTGACTTCTTGTGTTTTCATAAACATATACACACACTCACACATACACACACACACTCTAACATACGCACACACGCATGGCATGCGGCCGCGCGCGATAACTGACAATGCAAGACCGACCCCCCTCTCTCCCACAAGCAAAATTGATTCGTATATAACTTCGGTGTTTACTGTCCGATCTTAGTGATCTTTTCAGAATAGATAGATATTGGGCCTTACTTGGAAGGTCTATCTTAAAAATTGTGGCTCTGACAGTTTTTTGCGCTTAAAGGGGGAAGGGGGAGGAATTTTCCAAATCTGAAGCAAACTCGTATTGAATCGGGTATACACCTACCTACATTCAAAAATTTGTGGCTCTAGCTCTTATAGTCTCTGAGAAACACGCGTTCATACGGACAGACGGACGGACAGACGGACGGACAGACGGACAGACGGACGGGGGCTAAATCGACTCGGCTGTTGATGCTGATCAAGAATATATATACTTTATAGGGTCGCAAATGTTTCCTTCTACCTGTTACATACTTTTGCCCAACTTCATGATCCCCCTTTTCCCATTTTCAATGGGAACAGGGTATAAAAATGTTGAATAACTCCAACAATTTTGAAGATATCAAGCTCATAATTTGCAATCTACAATCTCTGAAAGTTTCATAAAGATAGGATAATAAATGGCAAAATTATGAAAGTTATAGAAATGTTGCATACTTTTTGGCGCAACGTGCTCTTTTTGCTTACATAATGTTGAAATGTTCTTATTAATGTTTATGCTCTGTTAACTAACATAAGGGAAGGCTAAGTCGGGCAGGTCTTTAACTAACGCTCTCGTCTTAGTTTCTGTATGCACTTCAAAAATATCGGGGTCCAAAGGCGCATCCAATTTATGAGTTGCACTGTGTTATATATGATTATAACTACGTTTATGCTATGATTAATTCAATTTGCAAAATCAAATTTGTTACTGTTTAGGCTGTTATTATGAATTCACAAAATGACCAGTTCATATATTAGAAAACAAAAGATCTGGCAGCACCAGCGCAGCGTTAAGTTGGCTGCGACTCGGCGTTTCATGAATTGATGCCAAATTTATAGTCAACTTTTGTGAGTAGTTGTATTCATGAGACGGTGATTTGCTAGCACTCGGACCCATTTCATGAAATGATTTTGTAAAATGAGCATAGCATAAACGTAGTATATAAAGGGTGATTTTTTAGGCATTATCTTTTTGGCAACACTGGTTTAAACAGCTCACCCACGTTTCGTGTTTTGTTTCACTGTCAAACATCTTCAGTTTGGTCTTTAATTTAACCATGAATCGTCTTACAAACGAACAACGCTTGCAAATTATTGAATTTTATTATCAAAATGCGTGCTCTGTTAAGAAAGTTCATCGCGCGCTTCTTCCGTTTTATGATCAGTTTAATCGACCCACTGAAGCGGCTGTTCGGGCTATTGTGACTATATTTCGCACCAAATTTACATTGTTGGACATTAAACCACCAACACGCTTACGTAGAATGCGAACTGAAGAAAATATCGCAGCTGTATCGGCCAGTGTTAATGATGACCATCAATTATCGATTCGTCGCCGTTCGCAGCAATTGGGCCTTTGTTACTCAACAACGTAGAAAATTTTTCAAAATACAGCTGGTGCAAGAATTGAAGCCGAACGACCTACCGCAACGTAGAATTTTTGGTGAATGGGCTCTTGGAAAATTGGCCGAAAATCCACTTTTTTACCGAAAAATTGTGTTCAGCGACGAAGCTCATTTTTGGCTCAATGGGTACGTAAATAAGCAGAATTGTCGATTTTGGAGTGAATAACAGCCAGAAGCATTGCAAGAGCTACCAATGCATCCAGAAAAAGTCAGTTTGGTGCGGTTTATGGGCTGGTGGCATCATTGGACCGTACTTCTTAAGAGATGATACGAATCGTAACGTAACTGTGAATGGTGAGCGCTACCGTGAGATGATATCCAACTTTTTTTGCCCAAAATGCAAGAGCTTGACTTGCATGACATGTGGTTTCAACAAGGCGGTGCTAATGCCACACAGCACGCGCAACAATGGACTTATTAAGAGGCGAGTTCGGTGAACATTTTATTTCACGTTCGGGACCGGTCAATTGGCCGCCTAGATCGTGCGATTTAACTCCTTTAAATTATTTTTTGTGGGGCTATGTAAAAGCTCATGTCTATACAGACAAGCCCGCTTCAATTGACGCATTGGAAGACAACATTGAAGCATTAATTCGTGAGATACCGGCCGAAATTTTGGAAAGAGTATGCCAAAATTGGACTAAGCGGATGGACCATTTGAGGCGCAGTCACGGTCAACATTTGCATGAAATAATCTTAAAACATTAAATTATATGGACCGTACTATCGATTCAAATAAAGATTTCATGCATTTTTCTGAATTTTATGTTTTTTTTTTAAAACTTTCCTATAGCTCTTAAAATGTCACCCTTTATTTCATTTAAAAATAATCAACAACATTTGCCCTCTATATTTGAGAGCATGGCAAATGAAGCTTGCGAGCGACTTCCAATCTTTCCCATTTAGCCAGTCCTTGACTTCTTCGGAAATCAGGAAGCGTTGCTTAAGGTGCAGATTTCAGATTTTGCTAATAATTGGGCACATTGCGATAGAATGTACCGCACATCTTCAACAGCTCCAAGGTTGCATAAGGAGCATTGCGTGTTTGTCATTTCCATGTGATGCTTATGGTTGAGAGGTAACATTTTCATGCGAGCTTGACATGTTAAGCGGATGTGTTGCAATTTATTTTGATCGTTGAAATAGTTTAGGTCTCCAAGGCTTAAATTTTTTTAAAGCTCGTTCGGGTGGTGCTTTGCTTAGCCAGATTTCTATATGCGACTTTTTCCATGAGTAGTGGTCCGATATGTTAATGGTACATCAAAATCACGCCGACCCTTCCCCTTTGGAAAATTCATTTGCTGAATTTTGCACTAAATAAATAGGAGGTCTTACGAGCAAAACTTTCTAGATTTTGAGTCTAGGGACGAACACATATCAATCACCTAAAATAACCGAGCTCATAGCAATCCCGAAAGGTTCCAAATTGGCCTTTGTAGAGAATTTTTTCTCAGTTTATGGCAAATTTGTCAAATTTAATCGTCGTGTGCAAGCTAGAGCGGTGATGGAATTTTAATAAAAACCACTTTAGCATAAAGCCCAAAGACTCTTCTTCTATTTTCACAAATTTGGTTGCGTTTCTAACGGCTAAATTGACAAAGTTACAGTTACCAAATGTACGATATTAACATTCATTCATTCTCTTATTAATGTTTGCTTAATATCAAACAACCTCGCGAAATTTACATACAAATGTTTTTTTAACGATTTTCTTAAAAAAAATATATTTTTCTTTAAAGTCGCGTATTAATTATATCTCTAAAACTGACCTGAACGTCAGCGAACCCTTTTTTTGCTCATAACTCGACTTTACCAATCCTTTGTCGGATCGATAAATAATGCTGATTACTAAATATGTCCCAGAAGGAACGAACCTCCCACAACACCACCCTCTCCCTTTGTTGTCATAAATTAAACATTTTTTAAATTTATTTTTTACTTACCCTGACTGGGACTTGAAAGCGGGACCTCGAATGACGCTCTCACTGACAGCGCCGCTCAGCCAACTCTACTACACCTGCGATACTTTCAGCATCGTCAAATTGCCATTATAAATTGACGGGAGACAATCCCGATTCGAAGCGATATCAAGCCCTTAAAAATTTAATCCCGTTACCGGGATAAAGTCATTCTTTTTAGGCTTAAAATACTCCCGGCATTTTATTTTCGGTGTTAGTTTAGTAAAATGGGGTAGGTATTAGAGAGCTGCACTACGATAAAACTCAGGTCTGTGATGGTGTTGTGCATGAAGATCTTGTCTCTTAGAATGGGGTTTGTGTGTTCGAGTCCTGGTGCTGGCCGACAATATTTTTCTTTTATTATCGTGAAGCCGAAATATTAAAAAAAAAATTATTCTTAGCAGGGATTTGAACGAGCAAATCTAAAATGTAAGCCGGCAATCCTATCCATTCAGCTAACACCCATTTTGTAAAACTCGTAGCTTAATATCAATATAAGGAAACTCGTGGTACCTTAAAAAAACATGCAGCACGGGCTAGTCTTCAAGCCGTAAACACAGCTGACCAAATTTTGTATCCCGAAGCGTTATTCGATTGGGCCAAAAAGTATTTAAATTAAACTGAGGAATTGTTTGGCTACAAAGCTGAAATAGCGAAAGTGGCACAGGAGTACAGCGTCCGATTTAACTAGGCGAAGACGCTGCCTGGTACTCACAAATATCACAGCGTCATTCCCATCGACAATGACCAACTTATGTTTCTAAAAAGAATGAATATCGAAACACATAAAAATATGCCAAAAAAAATAAAGCTCAATTTCACATTCTTTTTGTTTCATTAAATCGCGTTGCTTAGGAAGACCATGAAGACATGTTCGTCCCATTTTGAAATCTTTAGAGCTCACTCAAATTACTACAAAGCTGGCGCCAACAGCAGAGAGGCGTGACCGGGTGTAAAGTTTATTCAAAGAAAAAACTTTTCATTAGATGTTCCGAGGCGGGATCGAACCCACGACCTCTTGCACAGCGGTCGCGCACACTAGCCGCTGAACCACCCGGACAGTTTATTGCCCAATAAAAAATGAAAATTTTTGAGACAAAAAAAAATTGTTGCTCACTTCAGAAATAATTCCCCATAAAAATTCCCCATCTTTTCCTTGAAATATGATTTGCAGATGGCCGTTAAAGTGAAAATACTGTCCACCGTACTACACTGGTCGGCATATATATTTTGACAAGCATTTTTTTATAAATAAACCATTTTATCTTTTAAACAAAAAATCCTAAAACTTTGAAATTTTTATCGAATACTGGTATGAAAGTCCGCTTTCAATAATTCATAAGTAGTCCACAATCAGCTGCTGGGGTTAGAAAATATTAATCGAATTGTAAAAACGGAGGTGGGCATAAGTATTTTGACAAGATTTCAAACTTGATATATTCTCAGCACAGGATCTTTAAAGCTAAATGAATGATGTATTCTAGACAAGTTTTTCACGCCGAATCCGAATCTAGCGTTAGAAACTCCATATCTCTGATATATTAACTGTAAATTAGGCATGAAAATGCAGAAAATGGCTAATTTGGCTGTTTTACCTGGGGCCCAATGTGCTAGAAAAAATGTTGTTTTTAATAATTTGATTTGTTTATTGTATAGTTCATACTTTTATCTCTAAAATGTGATTTAAGCCTTATTTATTTCATAAGATATAAGTTCGTGATTGATCTGGCAAGTATGGCCGATTTGCATGCAAATTCATATTTATCGCTTTTTACAGTGTAGTTTTTAAAGCAAAACGCACCGTAAACTTAAAAACTATACTTAAACTACACTGGCGCTCAACTAAAATACAAATCTTAATTTAAAATTAATTTAAACTTGAATTCTAATACAAATCGGTTAAACTTGGCAGATCGATCACGTAAAACATTTAGATAATAATAAAAAAAAATATTAATTTTTAGGCATAAAAAAACATTTTTCTTATCTAGATAAGGCTTAAATCACATTTTAGAGATAAAAGTATGAACTATACAATAAACAAATCAAATTATTAAAAACAACATTTTTTCTAGCACATTGGGCCCAAAGTAAAACAGCCAAATTAGCCATTTTTTGCATTTCCATGCCTAATTTACAGTTAATCTATCAGAGATATGGAGTTTCTAACGCTCGATTCGGATTCGGCGTGAAAAACTTGTCTAGAATACATCATTCATTTAGCTTTAAAGATCCTGTGCTGAGAATATATCAAGTTTGAAATCTTGTCAAAATACTTATGCCCACCTCCGTTTGGACAATTCGATTAATATTTTCTAACCCCAGCAGCTGATTGTGGACTACTTATGAATTATTGAAAGCGGACTTTCATACCAGTATTCGATTAAAATTTCAAAGTTTTAGGATTTTTTGTTTAAAAGATAAAATGGTTTATTTATGAAAAAATGCTTGTCAAAATATATATGCCGACCAGGGTATAACCTGCTTTGAGTTCCGACTGGTATTCACTTAACCGATTGTTTTCCGAAACCCTACATGTGACACGATTGAGTAGGATTGAACTGAACAATTATACCATAACATTTAGATATGGGATATATGATGTTTTTGCTGAAGCTTAGTGATACAATAGCCGTTTCAAAAATCTTACTTACCTCTGAGATAAGGGTGTTAAGATAAATCTCGGAGGCGGATTTTAGAAATTCGGCAGGCACTCGATCTTCTCCAGGTGATTTGTTTAAGTCAAAAAAATTGCCAACGCAACTTCTCTTGGGGATATCAGCGCAACCAATTTTTCGTTTTTGGTAATGGTCACAGGATTGGCAAAGAAGATATTTACGCTGTGATTGTTTAATAAGGAGACAAAATGCGCAGCCAGATCAATTGCAGTGGCATTGACTTGATTTTTTCTGACGGTAGATTAATTTTCCTCACTGTCGCCCAGAAGCTTTTGCTGTCCTTAATTGTAGTCAAGTTCTGTCTTAATCTCAGGTAATACATTTTCCGTTTTTCATAGAATATTTTCTTAGTTTTTATTCGAAGAAGTACAGTGCGCTCATGTGGTTTTGGTCAACTGATGCTTTTGAAAAGACTGCTTTCGAGCTGTCTTGCACTGTAAATCAAACCATGGTTGTGAATAGGGTCCTTCACGTGGATTCTGCATACAATTTGCAGCATTGTTTATGGGTTCCTCTGATATGTTTTCCGATAGTTCTCTTATCTCGGACTCCAAACAGGAAATGTATCGACCTTTGAAACTCAGTCTAGCAAAGTTTTGCTAGCAGCTCGTTTTTTACATTTCTTTCAGTTTAGATATTGCCGAGATTTGCTGAGACTGTGAGTGGCAGGTAGTCCGAGAAGATGTGAGCTTGAACCGACATATCGGTAGCATGACTGTGCTAAAAGTGGGCAAAAGGATGAAATTTTGAATAAGTTCAAAATCAAACATTCGAAGTTTAATTTATTGATTAAGTTTATGCCATTTATTTGCTATTCATATTTAATAAATGTTTGTCTTTTCAGAAATTTTGAACTAATAAATAATGACTTTACACTGCATATTCGAGCCTCTGATGGAACATACTCCGCCATTCTAATAGTAAAAGTCAAGGTTGAGCCTACAGAAGAAACCAATTTTCTTTTTCAAAACGAAGTTTACGAGTTCGCAACAATTGAAAATAGTACAAAGCTGGCTACCATTGGATTAATAAATGTCATTGGAAACACGTTAAATGAAAATGTAGAATATCGAGTTCTAAATCCAACGGTAATGTTTGATATTGGAATTAGCTCTGGAGCACTTAAGACTACTGGACTGATATTTGATCGAGAAGTGCAGGATATGTATAAACTCTTTGTTGAAGCAAAATCTTTATTTTACGATGGAATTCATTTTAATATTCGCAGAGCTGTTACTTCAGTTCATATTTCTGTTCTTGATGTAAACGATAATTGTCCAATATTTGTGAATATGCCATACTACTCCACTGTATCGATTGATGATCCAAAAGGAACAGTGATCATGCAAGTTAAAGCTATCGATTTAGACAGTGGTGAAAATGGTGACGTACGATACGAACTTAAAAAAGGAAACGGTGAACTTTTTAAACTAGATAGGAAAAGCGGTGAGCTGTCGATTAAACAGCACGTGGAAGGTCATAACAGAAACTATGAATTAACAGTTGCAGCCTACGATGGTGCTATTACTCCGTGCTCTTCAGAAGCCCCACTGCAAGTGAAGGTAAGTTAGAATACAAAAACGTAAACAGTACTGCAACAAAAATAACCTCATTTAATTTAGGTGATTGATCGATCGATGCCCATATTCGAGAAACAATTTTATGCTGTCAGTATAAAAGAAGATGTTGAAATGTATTCAGTATTGTCTGTATCTGTTGAAGCACAGAGCCCCTTAAGGAGAAAACTCATCTACACAATCTCCTCTGACAATGAGGATCAGTATTTTGAAATTGACTACAACACAGGTAAATTTAAGAATAGTGTAAAGGCTATGTTATGGAATATAAGTGGATGTACTAGGTGTGACACAAAAGTATCCTGATTATTTAAATTATGCGGGCTGCGTACAACCGATTTTATTCTCTGTACCAAAGGCACACAGAGTTTTTTAAAATATCAAACAATATTTGGCCTTAAACAGCCCAATGAGCCCAGGCCGAGCTTCTCTCAATCTTTTCGCTTGTGTGCTTTCGCACAATGAAAAAGACCTACAGTTTACCGCTGAATCTCCGAAGTTGGAGAAGCTTTTTCATGGCTAGTTTCTTCAAAGCTGGCTTCAATTGCTAGTGAAGAACTTTTTCATTGGATGTCCCGAGGCGGGATCGAACCCACGTCGATATAGTCATGTCCATCTGTCTGTCCGTCTGTCTGTCCATATAAAGAATCGGATCTTAGATGGTAAGGGATTAAGGTTCGACCAAGGTGAATTTATTTATAAGGTGGCGTACTCGCCACAGTTGCTCTCTTTCGAGGGGCCCTATTTTTGAGTATGAATGAAAACTCTGTTTTTGGTACGGCTGGTTCGACTAATATGTAAGTTGGATGAAAAGAAAGAAGAAATCTAATGAAAGTTGTGTAGATGTTGATTAGATAGAGGTGGAGGTTAATGAAAATATAATAGATGGTTATTAGATCGAGGAAAGTGGCTACCGCGATAGGATGAGTGATAGGCATAACACGTAAATAACTCTCAACTCATATTTTCGATCTGCTCTGCTCACGACCACAACCGAAAAAAATTTCAAAAAACGGTCTTGGTCTTCCCTCTACCGATTGTGTGCTGCTCTCGCGCTCGCTGTTAAGTGGCTGTTGTTGTACACACAGGCTGGTCGGTCTGACATCAACCCAATAGCAGGCCCATTTCAGTCAAGCGGTCCCAAAGTGTGAGTTATTCAAAGACCGGAACGGATTGGGCCCTTGGGTGCTGCACCATGCAGCACCACGATTGTTGGCTGAATGCTAAACACCCCAACGGTGTTTTTGTACTCCTGGCGTTTCTTTGTGTAAAATCACGCGCAGAATCCGAATCTGGAGTTCCCAATTGATCGTTTTTTTTTCATTTTTGAAAAAGCTCTTCTCACTTAATTACAAAAATCTCAATTATGAAATAACTAATTAATGAGTTTTATATTCCAATGAAAGCTAATAAAATTATCTTTCAATCATTCTTACGTTGTTTTGTTGTCAAACTTGTAGTGTGGATGCTATTTACAGAGATATCGAACATGTCGTTAAATTTTTATCGAAAATTGAAAAAAAAAAACCGTTAATTACACAGTTATTTTTACTAACAAAAAATTCTTAAAAATTTCTTTCTCTTTTGTTTAATGTGAACTAATATATAACAAAATAAAAAAGTATTCGTTTATCGAAATCTGTTGGAAATTGTTGAAGTTAATAGCATTTGTATAAAAATGAGCAATTTCAGTTTAACCGTTCAAATTGTATTAAAAATGTCTTGCTGTTTTGCTCCGCCGTTTGTGTGCTCATTTCTCCTCTCGCTTGAGAAACCAACAAAAGTCACCCTTAATGGCATTATCGCAAAATCCTTGATAGCAGCGTTTCATAATCTTCAAGTCCTGATGAAATCGTTCACCATGCTCATCACTTATCGCTGAGGTTTTCAAGGAAGAAATTCAAATGAGGATCCAAAAAATGAATTTTCAAGGCTGTTTGCAATGCAATGTGCAGCGGTTGAATATAATTAAAACTTTAATATAATATACATACTTAACATCATTTCTTATAATTTCTTATTAAATGTGCGACGACTTCTCTGTAGTTCGGACCTTTAAAATTTCCAAGATATGAGCGAAACCACAAAACGAATTCCATGCGTCCTCCTCATCCTTGGACAACATTAAATTGAATTTGGAGTTCTCCAAAAGATTTTCAATTTGCGTTCCAACAAACACACCCTATTCTGTATATGCCTTGAGACGCTCCTCGAATATGCAAATCCATCACCGTCTTTTTGTAAAGCTTTCAACAAATTTTTAATCAAACCCAGTTTTATATGAAGGGGTGGCAGTACATTTTCTTGGCCAACTTAAAATTCGTTCGGTCGGGCAATTCTTTTCGAACGTAATGCTCGTGGCGTGTTCTACTGTCCCACTTGCTCAATAAAAACACATCTGTTTAGAATTTCCTTGTTGCAATCCTGAAACTATTGCAACCACTTTGAGGTCTACGCAAATGTTCCAGCTATGTTCCTTGTAGTTAATCAAATCAAGCAATATGACCATTGACATTATAGGATTCTTTTATATTAACGTCTTGCGCTAGCGGTATAGAAGGCTTGCTGTTTCCCTGGTGCAACAATAAATCCTTTAAACTGAGCTTGCAACCGTCGATAATGTTATGTTTGGTGCCAATCAAAACACTTAATGTATCGATAAGCAATAGAATGGGTTTCTTTGCAAGACAGGAACTCTCCTGTGGTTATGGGAGCGTATGTAGCCAGTTAAAGTTGCTGATGGGTTTAAAATGGTAAAACCAGCGCGATCCTGGCTTACTGCGTCTCAAGTCGACTCACACCTCACCGTGGTAACCCCAGGTAATAGAGCGATGCATCCGCAAAAGCTGCTGGCTACTTTGGGCTTGGTACCCGATTATGGTCCTATTCATCCGCCAATGAAAACTGCAAAAAAAAAATGTTTCGAATACGGAGAAAGACGCTGCCGACAGGAGAACTCTGTAGTCGGGAGTAACGCGATTTCGGACCTTACTTTTCTATGGGAGCTATACTATATTCGACCAAACTTTTTCGACCAATCAGGCATACTGCAGCTATATGCTAGTCCTCCGATTTTAACCAAACATTGTAGAATCGTGTGGGAGCATATAAAACTAATACATGCCGATTTTAAGGACATTTCCATTATAAACAAAAAGTTTTTCTCACTCAGACTACTTTTCAGACTCTACTTTTTTATGACAGCTATACTATATAGTAGTCCGATTTCGACCAAATTTGGTGGAATCATTGAAAAGCATAGTAAACTAAGAAATACAAAGATTGGAGGCATTACAATAGAAAACAAAAAAGTATTGTTCACTAAAACTAGTTTTTCGACCGATCGCTCCTATGACAGCTATATGCTATAGTCGTCCGATCCGGCCGGTTCCGACAAATGTGCAGCGTATTTGTAAAAAAAAAAATTTCGTGCAAAGTTTGGTGAGGATAGCTTTAAAACTGACAGAGAAGATGGCATAGAATCAGACGGACAGGGCTATATCAACTCAGCTCGTCGTGCTGATCAAGAATATATATACTTTATGGGGTCGGAGATGCTTCCTTCAATGCGTTATAAACATCCGGACAATTTTACAATACCCTCTGCAAGGGTATAATAATGAGCAGGAAAGGCGTATGCGTGAGGAAGTCGAAAGCCTGTTTGGTATGAGTGAGACTCGAAAATTCTACCAAAAAGGCTAAAAAATTACAAACCAGCTGGAGCTGATGAGCTGCCCGCTGAATTTTGTATGGCTGGCAGTGAGGAGTTGGTAAGGTGCATGCACCAACTCCTATGCAGAATATGGTCCAAAGAGAGCATGCCCGAAGATTGTAGTCTAAGTGTTGTCTGTCCAATAGCAGTAGTTGTTTTATTGACTCAATTTTTTGGTTTCACATTTATCATTTACACAGCAATTAGGATACAAAATTATTCATATTTTTACGAGTATTATAAAGGGTGATTTTTTAAGAGCTATATGAAAGTTTTTCAAAAAAACAAACATAAAATTCAGAAAAATGCATGAAATCTTTATTTGAACCGATAGTACGATCCATATAATTTAATGTTTTAAGATTATTTCATGCAAATGTTGACCGTGAATGCGCCTCAAATGGTCCATCCGCTTAGTCCAATTTTGGCATACTCTTTCCAACATTTTGGCCGGTATCTCACGAATAAATGCTTCAATGTTGTCTTCCAATGCGTCAATTGAAGCGGGCTTGTCTGTATAGACATGAGCTTTAACATAGCCCCACAAAAAATAGTCTATAGGCGTTAAATCGCACGATCTAGGAGGCCAATTGACCGGTCCCGAACGTGAAATAAAATATTCACCGAACCGTCGCCTCTCAAAAATGCCATTGTTGTGTGGCACGGTCTTGTTGAAACCACATGTCATGCAAGTCCAGCTCTTGCATTTTGGGCAAACCACTCACAGTTACGTTACGATTCGCATTATCTTTAAAGAAGTACGGTCCAATGATGCCACCAGCCCATAAACCGCACCAAACTGTGACTTTTCTGGATGCATTGGTAGCTCTTACAATTATTCTGGCTGATATTCACTCAAAAATCGACAATTCTGCTTATTTACGTACCCATTGAGCCAAAAATGAGCTTCGTCGCTGAACACAATTTTTGGGTAAAAAAGTGGATCTTCGGCCAACTTTCCAAGAGCCCATTCACCAAAAATTCTACGTTGCGGTAGGTCTTTCGGCTTCAATTCTTGCACCAGCGGTATTTTGAAAGGTTTCACACTAACGAGGGGTA
This sequence comes from Lordiphosa collinella, assembly GCA_018904265.1. Classification (NCBI taxonomy): domain Eukaryota; kingdom Metazoa; phylum Arthropoda; class Insecta; order Diptera; family Drosophilidae; genus Lordiphosa; species Lordiphosa collinella. Next base: position 68,653 of record JAEIFV010000445.1, on the reverse strand, counting down.
TAAACCAAGATAAAGAATTGGTTGATTTCTCAATTTCATTAATGTTTGAAGTCTTCCATGAAATAACGCGCCACATAATTATTACTTCTTTTAAATGTGCTCTGTATGTACTGTATGTAATTTGTAATTTGTAATTTTTTATATTTTTCGATTATTCAACGTTTTCTGGGAATTGAACTCGGGACTGTTTGTTTATTAGTCAAATGCTTTAGCTCTACGCCACTTCTGCTAAGTTCATAAACCAAACAAAATGAGATATATATCAATAGTGAATGTGCTAGACAAAGGCTGTCCCAAAATCGCCTGTTATTCGTGGCCCGTTGTGATGCAGTGGGTAGGGTGAATGGCTGCTGTGCTGTGTTTTATTTTAAATACCAATATTTGCAGATGACGGTGCTATTGGTGGGCTTCCCAACTATATGATCGATTTTACAATACCAAGAGAAAGAGCAATTATCTGGATGTACTTATTGTGGCCAGGTGTGGTGCAGCAGGTAGTGTATCTGTCTGCTGAGCAAAAGGTCGTAGGTTCGATCCCGCCTCGGGATCGAAAAAGAAACGGCGCAAATGAGAAACACAGAAGCCAAACGATTGAGAAGGGATAGCTCGTCTTGGCTTCTTGGGGCTATGTGAGGATCTGCCGTGCGTACGGTTATCCCAAACAGTCTGCCGGACGGTTAACGAAATTACCCAGCCGATGGCTGCCTGAAATCGCCTGGCGGATGGCTGACATTTAATGTACAAAATCTGGCACTGCTTTGCGGATCGGGCAGGCCATTGGTTACCCTTAGCTGACTGCGGCATGGTTGACTGAAATATGCTGGCAGACGGCTGTCCCAAAATCGCCTGCCGTACGGCTGACATTTCCAGCACAGTTTCTGGTAATGCTGAACCGGTCTGCAGGTCCGAAACTGGCTGCCAGGTGGTTAATGGAAAAAGGCCTGACCGATGGCTGTCCTAAAACTGTCAGTCGGATGGCAGACACTTCATGTGCGAGCTTCTGGTAGTTCTGGGCTTGATCGGCCAGTCCGACGGTTACCCATAGGTCACCGCCTGATAATAAACTATATTTGTATGAGCGCCCGGGAGTACTGTGCCGATCCGGTCACCTGACGGATGTGAAGATGTGAAGGACTTTACATTTGCTAGGAGAGAGGGTTGCACCAGCTCCCAAGCCCCCAATTGTAAATATCATTAAGTATATTTTGGAAAATATTGTTAAGCTTATGTAAATCTTTAATTTGCGGTGATCCCTGTGGGATGCCGTTGTGAAGTTTGTGGTAATCAGAGTGTACATTGTTAGTCTTAGCTCGAAATGAGCACTGGGTCATGAAGATTTTAACAATCACTCCCATGTTACGGGCTGTTGAAGAACTGTATGAACTCTCATGCGATTGAAGGCTTTTTCGAAATCAGTTGCCAATAAGGTAACGTGATTTTTACTCGAAAGAGCATCCGATTCGAAATGCTGAAGCTCCAGCAGGGAGGCCATAATAATGTGCGTGGGCTTAAAGCCCAGGAGGGAGGGATACCCGATAGTGATTTTATATCGGACCAAATTTGTTTCGTTGAGGATTGTGGCGAAATATTCGAATTAAATTCCCTGAGGTTTTCACGCTTAGCGGCTTTGACCGAACGCTTGAAGCAGGCATTGTCTTTTATGTAGGCTACAAGGTTGGTGTCAGTCATTTTATACTTGTATTTCTGCCAGAGATGTTGCTTATAATCGCGTAGATTCTGAACGTCCTTGTTCTAACAAATTCTTCGTTTATATGTATGTGGCTTAGTTTATGGTATGGCGAAATTGCCAGCAGCTCTGATAGCTTTGGTTATTTTGGCAACCTGAAGTTGCATCTTGGGATAGTGGGTCCCAACGACAGTGTTGATCGCCTATTGAAGAGAACAAATAGTCTGCTGAAGTAGGATGGTTTCAATCGGAAAATGGTCGCTGCCATATAGGTCGTTTAAACCCGGCCATTTGCAAAACGGGTAAAGGGTAGGAGAAATAAAGGTAAGATCGACATGCGTAAATGTTCTATGGGTTGAAAAATGTGTTGCGGAGCCATCGTTTAGGAGAGACAAGTTGTATAAAGAAACAGCTTCAGCTACTTTTTTACCTCGGGCGATTGTGCAGCTAGAACCCCAGGCGTTAAAATCACTCATTAGCAACAATGGGGAGCTCATACTATTTATTACTGCAAGTAGTTGTCTCAAAGAAAAGGGGTGATCTGGTGTAATATATGTGTTATCAACTGTTAAATTTGAGGTAGTTTGAATTTGGAGTAATGTGTGGGGTAGTTTTCTTTTGATACAAATCCCTACAACTTGTTTTACTGTTAAATTCATAGAAAGATTGGTAAAATAACCAATTTATTGTTTTGGACAAATAATGTGTTTCGCTTTATAGGGTAAGAGTGTTTCCTGAAGACATATAATATCTGGACTTTTATCATTAATTAAAATTCATAATTCATCGTTAATATTTATGTAACTTTTTAAATTCCATTGACTTATCTTGAGAGTCATAAATAGGAAAGATTAGATTTATATGTCTGCAGGGATTAAGTTGTATTTATATTTTTTTTTAAACTTATTTTATTGTACCATTGACTCATCGGAGTCAACGTCAACTTTGGAGAGAGTTGTAGAATTGTTGTTGAAGTTTTGTGTTAGGTTTGGGTGCGTGTAAGTGTTAGTGAGAGTATTATAGTTTTTTTGTTTGATTATGTTTTCTGCTGTTTTGTATGTTTGGTATAGATTTTTTTGTTGTGGTTAAGGATGGGAACGAATTCTCGGAGAATACGAATGGTTGGGTGGTAAAAGAGGAGGGGGAAGAGGTTGATTGGGAAGGAATTGTGGGGAGGGGTTAGTCGCCAGCCTCGAGACGGACGTCAGCAGAGCTAGCTGTTGTAATTGCATTGGAAGAAGATTTTTTGTTTGTTTCTTTTGTGTTGTTTTCGTTATTTTTGGTTGCAGCGACTCCAGCGTAGCTGTTTGGGTTGTGTGGTTTGGGCAACGAGGCTTTGTAATGATTTTATGCTTCACGCATTGTGCATTTTCTTGAAGTTTTTATACCCTTGCAGAGGGTATTATAAAATTGTCCGGATGTTTGTACCGCATAGAAGGAAGCATTTCCGACCACATAAAGTATATATATTCTTGATCAGCATGACGAGCTGAGTTGATTTAGCCCTGTCCGTCTGTCCTTCTGTTCGTCTGTCCGTCTGTTTCTATGCTATCTCCTCCGTCAGTTTAAAGCTATCCTTTCCAGAGTTTGCACGAAGTATTTTGGTACAAATACGCTGCACATTTGTCGGAACCGGCCGGATCGGATGACTATAGCATATAGCTGTCATAGGAACGATCGGTCGACAAACTAGTTTTAGTGAGAAAAACTTTTTTGTTTTCAATTGAAACGCCTCAAAACTTCGTATTTCTTAGTTAACTATGCTTTTCCATGATTCTACCAAATTTGGTCGAAATCGGACATCTATGGAGTATACCTGTCATAGAAAAATAGAGTCTGAAAAGTAGTCTTAGTTAGAAAACCTTTTTTGTTTTCAATGGAAATGTCCTTTAAATTGGCATGTATATCTTTATATGCTCCCATACTATTCTACAAAGTTTGGTCGAAATCGGATGACTATAGCATATAGCTGCCATAGGAACGATCGGTCGAAAAACTAGTTCTTGTGAGAAAAACTTTTATGTTTTTAATGGAAACGTCCCTTACGTTGGCATATATTTATTTTATTTACTTTTACACAATTATACAAAGTTTTGTCAAAATCGGATGACCAAACATTTTTTTTTAATTGGGATCGCCTCCAAATTTCGTAATTAACAGTTTGTAATGCTTTCCATAAGTACACTAAGTTTGGTCTAAATCGAACATCAATATAGCATAGCCCCCATAGAAAAGTAAGGTCCGAAAAGTAGTTCCTGGAAGGATTTGCGCATCATAGGTTTTGGAATGTACCATAACTAAGTGCCAGCAGATCGGACTGTTTCATGAATTTGTAAACCGAAGTAACCTTTTGGGAGCTAAACTCGTCAACAATCTCTTCCTCAGGGATATTTATTAAGTACGGAGCATAGATGGTGCCTTTAACCAAACTAAGAGCTTCATGAAGTTTGCATTCAATTTTGCATAGGCCTGGGAGTTCAATTGTTTTGATAAATTTGTTTGCGTCGTCGCTCGATTGAACTAGCATTAACTAATGGCCGTCTTTAAGGTTAGAAATGGAAACGATATTCTTATTGATCAGTTTGAGTGCTCTGTAAACAGCAAAGCAGGAATAATTTAAGATGTTTTTTTCACTTTCCTTAGCAGAGACAGTTATGTATTTGGGGTTTGGTGCTTTGGTCACTGAATGTTCCGGGAAGTCAGTAAGCGAAAGCGCTTTTTGAAGCTGTCGCCGTTTTTTTTAAAGGGGGGCTTTCGGACATAATACTGAACCAATTGCTCCCCAGGTTTGGTGGCCCGGGGGTCATGGTTTTAAACTAAAGTTCGACCTTTAGTTGTTGGGAATTTCACCACGTGCAAAAAAAGAAAAAAAGAAAACAAAATGTACCGGTAGTGAATTTGGTTTGCGCGCAAAGCGAAAGAAAATTAAACAGAGAGATGAAGAACACGAATGCTTAGCTACTGACGTCTGCTCGCGATGAGTGTTAGTCGGCGACTGAAATCCGATTATAATTAACTCTGTTCCAACGAAGGTGTATGCTTAGTGTGAGTATAGATGCTGGAGTTGCAGCTGAAAACTGCCGGAGTTTCGACTTTTTTCCAAATTTCTTTGTACCTCTGGTACACAGTATAAAAACGGTAGCTAAACGGCTGCTAAATCTTTTAGCTTGTCTCTTAGCTGAGCAAGTTCTCAGACAATCTAGTTAAATGCTTTAGCTCAAACACAATGTAAAAGTCGTTGCTTAACTGCTGATAGAGTTTAGCTGGGTAGAAGCATATAAAATAGCTGTTTTAGCAACAAACCCTGAGGTATATGGATTCAGCAATGGTTGCAGCCTGCAGAAAAAATCAAATAAATCACTACTAAGGGGTTTCCCATGTCTTCTCCTCTCCAGATATCATCCAAATACTACTGCATTTTAACTTTTATTAATTAAATCAATTGAATTGTAATCTAATAAAACAATGTAAACAAACACAGTGCAGTATGATGCAGTATTAATAAAATTTATTATTTTCAGGATCAATTTATTTAGTAAACGAGCTGAACTATGAAGAAAACCCGAATCACGACATATCAATTCGAGCCACTGACAGCCTCTCTGGAATTTATGCAGAAGTATTCTTATCTGTTGCTGTAATCGATGTAAATGATTGTTATCCAGAAATTGAAAGTGATATCTACAACATCACCATACCGGAAAATACTCCATTTGGGTCCCAAATTTTAAAAATAAATGCGTCGGACTCAGATACTGGTGCAAATGCAAAGCTATCATATTTTATCGAGTCCATTAATGGTGAATCCAATTTGGATATATTCTATATTGATATTGCCGAGGGTTACATGTACCTTAAAACTCCATTGGACTATGAACTTATGAAATACCATCACATTGTTGTGCACGTGAGAGATCACGGGTCTCCACCATTAAGCTCCAGGTGTAATGTTTTTATAACAGGTAATTAAAAGTTTTGGCATAATATTAAAAGCTACTAACATTTTACTGTACTAAACGGCTTGCGTAGAGTTGTGCATGATTTTTTCATGCATGTCTTCGTCTTAACAAGAGTTAATTAAAAATTGGTTTTAGAATCGAATACGATGGCAAATGCACTAAGAGGAGGGGGAAGAGGTTGATTGGTAAGGAATTGTGGGGAGGGGTGAGTCGCTAGCCTCGAGACGGACGTCAGCAGAGCTAGCAGTTGTAATTGCATTGGAAGAAGGTTTTTTTTGTTTCTTTTGTGTTGTTTTCGTTATTTTTGGTTGTTTGGGATGTGTGGTTTAGGCAACGAGGCTTTGTAATGATTTTATGCTTCACGCATTGTGCATTTTCTTGAAGTTTTTATACCCTTGCAGAGGGTATTATAAAATTGTCCTGATGTTTGTACCGCATAGAAGGAAGCATTTCCGACCACATAAAGTATATATATTCTTGATCAGCATGACGAGCTGAGTTGATTTAGCCCTGTCCGTCTGTCCGTCCATCTGTCCGTCTTTCCTCCTGTTCGTCTGTCCGTCTGTTTCTATGCTATCTCCTCCGTCAGTTTTAAAGCTATCCTTTCCAGAGTTTGCACGAAGTCTTTTGGTACAAATACGCTGCACATTTGTCGGAACCGGCCGTATCGGATGACTATAGCATATAGCTGTCATAGGAACGATCGGTCGACAAACTAGTTTTAGTAGGAAAAACTTTTTTGTTTTCAATTGAAACGCCTCAAAACTTCATATTTCTTAGTTAACTATGCTTTTCCATGATTCTACCAAATTTGGTCGAAATCGGACATCTATGGAGTATACCTGTCATAGAAAAATAGAGTCTGAAAAGTAGTCTTAGTTAGAAAACCTTTTTTGTTTTCAATGGAAATGTCCTTTAAATTGGCATGTACGAGGTGTGTTCAAAAAGTATTGCGAATTTTGTGTTTTTTCAAAAATTATTTATTTATTCATGAATATCTATTTTGTCCCCTTCAAAGTAATCCCCATGAGATATTATACACTTGTGCCAACGGTTTTTCCAATCTTCGAAGCACTTCAAAAAATCATTTTTTTTTATCTTGTTCAGCTCCTCCTTCGATGCCGTCTTTATCTCGTCAAGCGTAGCGTAACGTCGTCCTTTCATGGGCCTCTTCAGTTTAGGGAACAAGAAAAGTCACAGGGGCCAGATCTGGGGAATACGGTGGCTGCGGCATCATTAGTGTGTTGTTTTTGGCCAAAAAGTCGCGCACAAGCAACGATGTGTGAGCAGGGGCGTTATCGTGGTGCAAAAGCCAATTTTTGTTCTTCCACAAATCCGGGCGTTTCTGGCGGATTGCTTCGCGCAAATTGCGCATAACTTGCAGGTAATATTCCTTATTGACCGTTCTTCCCTGTGGCAAGAACTCATGATGCACCACGCCCCTGCAATCGAAGAAAACTGTCAGCAAAACTTTCACATTCGACCGAACTTGGCGCGCTTTTTTCGGTCTTGGTTCGTGCGGCAGCTTCCATTGAGATGATTGAGCTTTGGTTTCCACGTCATAACCATAAACCCACGATTCGTCACCAGTTATGACCCTCTGGAGCAAATTTGGGTCGTCGCGGACAAAGTTTAACATCTCACTAGCAATGTTCATGCGATGCTGTTTTTGGTCGCAATTTAGGTAAAAATCGAAGACGATCCAAAACACGTGCAAGCGAAACAGCTGTCAACAATTAAGTGAACATTCAAAATGGCCGAGCTTGTCGGCATAAGTGAGAGACATGAGTAGCAACATAACGCCACCAAAAAATCGAAATTCGAATATACGTAACCCGCGAAAATTCAAAATTCGCGATACTTTTTGAACACACCTCGTATATGTTTTATATGCTCCCATACTATTCTACAAAGTTTGGTCGAAATCGGATGACTATAGCATATAGCTGCCATAGGAACGATCGGTCGAAAAACTAGTTCTTGTGAGAAAATCTTTTATGTTTTTAATGGAAACGTCCCTTACGTTGGCATATATTTATTTTATTTACTTTTACACAATTATACAAAGTTTTGTCAAAATCGGATGACCAAAAATTTTTTTTTAATTGGGATCGCCAATACTTTTAATTAAAAATTGGTTTTAGAATCGAATACGATGGCAAATGCACTAAAAACTCGTATTGCAAATAATGCAAGGACTTAATTTACCGGGGTCATAAAACTATACATGCGCTTTACCGGAATTTAATTATCGAACGATTATCAGCATTAACAGCCGGAGTCGATGTAGCCATGTCCGTCTGTCTGTCTGTATGAACGCACAGATCTATGTATACTTTCAGGCAAGTTAAGTTTACTTTCAATTTTTGCCACGCCCCATGCTTCCCCGCTCACAGTTTTGGTAGATGTTCCATACCGTCTGGACATATATAGTAATCAATCTTATTTATTTACCAAAAGTAAATATCTGATGCCGAATCCAAACGGCAGTTTTAAGAAGCTTTTTCATGGCAAAAGCTGGCGCCAACAGCTAGTAAAGGTGACCGGGTGTGTAGGTTTTTCAAAGAAAAAACTTTTCATAGATGTCCTGAGGCGGAATCGAACCCACGACCTCTTGCACAGCGGGCGTGCACACTAGCCGCTGAGCCACCCGGCCACTTGTTATACACAATCAATGAAAGAGTGTACGGGTGAAAGGGGTTTCGGAAAATTTCACCCGGAAAAGTCGCAAAAGTTTGTATGGGAAATATTTCATTTTTCCTTCCATTGACTTCAAATTCGGTTTCTATGTAAAATAGGCAAAATAATTGGACACCTGTTTTCGCGATTTCGGGAAATCCGCCAACAAGGAAAATTCCTGCAAGATTCTATTTGCTAAAATCTAATTTCATCCAATTGATAAAAAGAAACACGTCCAAAAAGACTTTGAAAAAAAAAAAACCCGGGATGAGACCCATAAATTCTGATAGAAAGGACTTCTGTATACATCACCTCATACCCAGTTTTTCAATTATAGTCTAGGTTCGCGTTCTATGGGTACTGTTGTACTAGCAACACAAGGCGACAACATTTTCGACTTAATTTTTAATGCTTCAAGATAAAAATCTACAAAATTCAATAAACACGGTCAGGGTCATTGGGTACAGGGTCAAGAGATCGCGTTTTTCGTACAAATAGTTAAGGTACTCCATATAGGTCATAAAGTAGACGGAAAAATAGACAAAACTGCGTTTTCAATTTTACCAACGAAGCATTGGTTTACGGATTATGGACATTTTTGTACACGCAACTGCCTTAGAACAACATTGACCGTTTAGGGTATTAGCAGCTTTACCAAAACTATGCAATTAATCTCTTAAGTAAAATTCTTCATTGACAGCAAGAAAATGGAAAGTTTCATTAAAAAATGTCCGTAATGGACCTCCAATAAATCTAACAGTGCTATCCAAATTAGCCTTGACCTGAAAATCTGAAACATTCAACAGCTATTTCACCTAGATAGACCTCTGATCTGGATATAAAGCTCTTAATTAGTGTAAATCAAATGAATGGACAAGAGTATCTTAAGACGTTGATAAAAAAAAATGGAACGATTGCTGGAAGGCATTTATCGTTTTTTAACATTAGTAACTCAATAACTTGCTCGTTTGCCAATCATCGCACAGCCTAAACGGTATGAGATAGAGGGCTGAAATTTGGACAGGAGTTTCCTTATGTGGTGAAAGTGCGTTAGTACCCACTAAGACGGGGTTTTGAAAAATCCCACCCGGAAAAGTCGGAAAAGCGACGGAAAAGTTTGTATGGGAAGAATTTTATTTTTTATCCGATTAACTTGAAATTCGGTTTGCAAGAATGCGAAATAATTGGACACGTGTTTTTCCCGATTTCGGAAAATCCCCCACAAGGAAATTTTTTTTTTCATACGATTGACTTAAAATTCGTTTTGTAAGGGTAGTAAATGAAATACATTTAGATGTGATATTCCGATGTTGGAACATTTTACCGTAGGGTCGTAGGTGCTTTAAACTATATTTTATCCGATTGACTTGAAAATCGGTTTCTAAGGATAGTATAAGAAATAACTATAACGCTGACGGTAACGATAACGATAAAGATAACGTTAAAGATAGCGATATCGAACCTTAAAAAAATAATATAAATGAATGGAAATATCTTAGATATACTAATTCAGTGTCCAGGATTCTGTAGGAAGGATAAACCTTTATTTTTAATTTTTATTATAAAAATTAATTTTATCTCTTATTTTTTATTTAAAAAAATTAATTACGAAATAATAATTAAAGAAATAAGAAATAAGAATCAATTTTTATAATAAAAATTAAAAATAAAAATTATTTTTCAATTTTTATATAAATAAATATATATATAAATATATAAAAATATAAAATAAAGATTATTTTTCAATTTTTATTATAAAAATTGAAAATAAAAATTGAATGTAAATATCTTTAGAACCGTGTGGAGTATTACCAAAATTTAAAAACATTCATGATGTGTGGATCAATACCTTTCATATGATACATCACAGGTCCTGAAAGGACCAGCATTAAAGAAACTTAAGGTATAACTTCATGTGAGTAAACAAAATGAACAAATCGGTGGCAAGCAAAAAAGTGACTTATATCAAAGACTTATAGATATTATAGATGACGCATGTGAAAAAATCGAATGTTCCAGGTTGCAGACATTGGATACCAATTTTCGCTTTTGCCAACCTTTACAAAGATACATGTATTAAAGTTTAACTGCTCTGTTTAGAAAATATAAGTTCGCTGAGTGGTTAGGTATGCCGCCTTACATTCTTAATTTTTCGGCTCGAGTCCCCGTTAAAAACTATTTTATTTTTTTTCTTTATTTCGGCTCAGCGGAAATTAAAAATGTACATAGACGGGCGGTATGTTTTTCACTGCACAACGACTGGAGCAGTGGCCGAATATTTGGCGAATATTTAACTAATTTTACTACAAAAAATGTCGTACTATAACCAAATTTGTAAGCAACTTCCAAGAAAGGTTCTGCATTTCCGGAGGGGCGCCGGTTCGTTTTGAGGTTTGGTTAATCGTCTAGCATTAGATGTTCGGGTATGGGTTGGTTCAGAACCGAAATGCATCCCTGCTTATAATTATGACGAATATCATGAATTAAATTTTACTGGTTGATGGGGTAAGAGGGATGGGGGAGGGGGTGGTTGGTGTCTCCACGAGTCCTTTATATAAAAGTCACTTTTCGAAATACATACCCCGGTTGCTTGCCACAGATTTGTTAATTTTTTTTGTTTTTAATGGAAGCTGCAAGGGTATAAAAAACTTCGGCCAAGCCGAAGTTAACTTTCCCCTATTTTTTTTAATGATTTCGGGTGTACTGACTATAAGTTAAGATGGTCACCATTTTTTAGCCTATAGCTATAATTTTATTACTGTTTTTCCATGTTTGGTTGAAATGAAGTTTTGAAATTTTTGTTAATGATTTGTGTTAATAAATGAAACTACTAATAAAAAATTATTAAAATTGCTTGATTTTCTTGTATCTGACCGTCACTAACCCCTTAAATTACTGATTATATACCATCAACCTACGGCAAGAATCACTCTACGCTCTCCGTTAGCTTGCCAACAAAATTGTTTGCCCTAGTTTTACAGTTTATTAACTATATACTTACCTTCTTTTCTGGTTACAGTAAAAGATCTGAATGACAATCCCCCACGATTTATTGAGCCATCGTTTTTCACAAAGCTCTCAGTTGCCGCCGTACGTGGGCAGTTCGTTGCATTGCCCAAAGCTTACGATAGAGATATCTCCGATATTGATTGCTTGGAATACAAAATCATTTATGGCAATGATTTGCAAACCTATACAATTGATCATCAAAGCGGTGTCATTTCTCTTCAAAATATGTTAAATTTTACCGATAAAACTAGTACAATTTTAAACATATCTGTTTCGGATGGAGTACACACAAGCTATGCTCGCTTAAAAATTTCCTTACTACCGGAAAATATGAACAGTCCAAAGTTTGAGCAATCAGTTTATACTGCCACTATTTCGGAGAATTTAATACATGGCCATAACATTATAACGGTATGTGCTTTCATTTATGTGTAGTAAATAAATTTAAATTACTAAAAATATTTTTAGGTCACAGCTATTGACGGGGACTTTGGTCAGTACTCAAGTCTATATTATGAAATCGCCTCTGAAGAAATGAAGAAGTTTTTTGATGTCAACCGAAGCACAGGTTTAATAACTTCTAGAATCACATTTGATCGCGAACAAAGAGAAGAATATGTGATATTATTAAAAGTAACTGATGGCGGAAATAAATTTGGATTTGCAACACTTAAAGTGTTGATTGAAGATGTTAATGATAACAGTCCTGTTTTCTTTCTAAAAGAATACAAAATTGTTGTAAGCCCGGAAACAAAGCTTAACGAGAACATACTAGCCGTGAGTTAACAGATTTTTTGTCTTTAAATATCATTTTTAGAATAATCAATTCTTATACTGTATAATTGTATCACTGTATAAGCTATACAACATCACCAATACTATTGTTTTAAATCTGTCATGCCATTTTTAACGATTTAAGGTAAACCATATTTGTCCTTTACGCAGGAAACTTTTGAACTTATTACAAAATTATTGAAAGAAAAATGACCAAACTAGACGGGTTGCACCAATTTAGAGTCCTAGTAATCGAACAGAATCATTACTTTTTTGAGTTATCACGATGGATTCATTCGTAATTATATCCTTGCAGAGGGTATTTTAAAATTGTTCGGATATTTGTAACGCATTAAAGGAAGCATCTCCGACCCCATAAAGTATATATTCTTGATCAGCATTAAAGCTATCTTCGTCAGTTTTAAAGCTATCTTCACCAAACTTTTAACGATGTCTTTTAGTACAAATACGCTGCACATTTGTCGGAACCGGCCGGATCGGATGACTATATCATATAGCTGTCATAGAAGAAAAATTTTCTTTGTTTTCAATGGAAACGCGTCCAAACTGTGTATTTCTTAGTTTACTATGCTTTTCCATGATTCCACCAAGTTTGGTCGAAATCGGACATCTATATATGTAGACTAGCTGAATACCCGGCGTCGCCCGGGCTCTTATGATTCTTAAGAGAGCGATTATATTCAACCTAGTGCAGGCTGCATGTCGGTTTAAACATTTTGGACGGATCAAACTTTTTCTCTATTTACATGTCTTCATGATAATCTAAAATCATGAATATTTTGCAAATTTCGTGACTTTTTGATCGTTTGGTTAATACTTCCTTTATACCCGTCTACAATTGCCGTCCATCAAATCTTCAGAATAATCCAGGCTCAAATCAAAAATTTGCAAATTTCGCAATATTTTGGACCGTGTAATCTACAGCATCCATTTACTAACGCCGGCATTTTAATATAAGATATAAGCGCTTTCATAAATTCTCATACGAGGGTGTCCTGTAAATCTCTAGAGATTTTGGCTTCGGTTGGTTTGCAAATCGCCAGAAAAATCCGTCGGTGTCCTAGAACTTCGAGAGATTTCGTCTAGTTCGAAAGTCGAGTTCGAAAGGTGTGTGTATAAGATTATGCTCCTACTACAAAAACAGTGATATATTGCGTGGGTTCGTGAAGTCGCTATTGGTTGGCTATTGTATTGGCTGGTTTGTGAATTTGGTTGGAAGAGTTTTCTGGGACACCGCCGATAAGGTTATTTTGCAAATTTCGCGATTTTTGGACCTTAGAAACCTTCGCGGGCAAGCGTTGTCCAAAGTTTTATGGTAATCGGATGAACGGTATAGTTTTGGAAATTTCGCTATTTTATGACCACTTTCGGCCCATTTCTTCAATTTTGATACCTTCGCGGGCAAGCGTACAACCATTCCTCAAGGCTTCATCAAAATCAAACATTTTGCAAATTTCGCGGTTCTTGGACCATTTTCCGCCCATATCTTCTACTTGGAAATCTTTTCGGGCAAGCGTCGAACCACTATCCAAGGACTTACCGAAATCGCAAATTTTTTAATTTTCCCTGTTTTCGGACAATTTTCTGTAAATTTCTTCAACTTAGATACCCTCTCGAGCAAGCGTTCAATTCATTCCACAAATTTCGCGATTTTTGGACCTTAGAAACCTATGCGGCCAAGCTAACCATTTTCCAAAATTTCATAGCAATCAAAGGAATTGTTTTTGAATTGTCGCGGTTTTTGGACTATTTCCCGCACATTTCTTCAAATCAGAATCCTTCACGCGCAAGCGACCAAACATTCTCCAAAGTTTTATAACAAACGAACATCTTGCAAATTTCGCGGTGTCTTCTACTTGGAAACCTTCCCGGGCAAGCGTCGATCAATTTCCTAAAGTTTTAGCGAAAACGTATATTTTGCCATTTTCGCGGTTTTTGGACCGTTTTCCGCAAATTTTGTTCACCTTAAAAACCTTACCGGGCCAGCGTTCAACCATTTCCAAATTTTCATTGCAATCGGAAGAACGGTAGAATTTTGCAAATTTCGCGGTTTTTGGACCATTTCACAGACATGAGACATAGCCTATGACACTTTCCTGATCGACATGAACATACTGTGAAAAATTCGTGAAGATCGGTTAAGCGGCTTAGACGCCCATAAGGGACAAACATACAAACATACAAACATACAAACATACAAACATACAAACATACAAACATACAAACATACAAACATACAAACATACAAACATACAACATACAAACATACAAAACATACAACATAAAAATAAACATAAAACATAAAACAAAAAAAAATAATAAACATAAAAACAAAAACAAACATACAAACATACAAACATACAAACATACAAACATACAAACATACAAACATACAAACATACAAACATACAAACATACAAACATACAAACATACAAACATACAAACATACAAACATACAAAAACATACAAACATACAAACATACAAACATACAAACATACAAACATACAAACATACAAACATACAAACATACAAACATACAAACATACAAACATACAAACATACAAACATACAAACATACAAACATACAAACATACAAACATACAAACATACCATAAAACATACAAACAAAACAACAAACAAACAACAAACATACAAACAACAAACATACAACAAAAAAAAACAAAAATACAACATCAAACAACACACACACAAACAACAAACAACAAACATACAAACAACAAACAACAAACAACAACAACAACAACAAACAACAAACAACAAACATACAAACATACAAACAACAAACAACAAACAACAAACAACAAACAACAAACACAACATAACAAACAACAAACAACACAACAACATAATAACAAAACAACAAACAAAAACAAAAACAACACACAACATCAAACATCAAACAACAAACATACAAACAACAAACATACAAACAACAAACATAAACATAAACAAAACAAAACAACAAAATAAAAAACAAACAAAACAACAAACATACAAACAACAAACATACAAACATACAAACATACAAACATACAAACATACAAAATACAAACATACAAACATACAAACATACAAACATACAAACATACAACATACAAACATACAAACATACAAACATACAAACATACAAACATACAAACATACAAACATACAAACATACAAACATACAAACATACAAACATACAAACATACAAACATACAAACATACAAACATACAAACATACAAACATACAAACATACAAACATATTGACTTTTATTGACTTTTATTTATTTGGTATGCTTTTACACAATTCTACAAAGTCTTGTCAAAATAGGATGACTATAGCATGTAGCTTTAATAGGAACGATCGGCCAAAAAAGTAGTTTTAGTGGAAAAAACTTTTTTGTTTTCAATTGAAACCTCCCATACGTTGGCGTATGTTTATTTTATATACTTTTACATAGTCCTACAAAGTTTTATCAAAATCGGATGCATGTATGAAACGAATACGTCTTCTACTTGCAGGCAGATCTCCCACACTTTTTTAGATACACTTATTAGTAATCAGCAGTATTTATCGATCCTCCAAAAGATTTGAAAAGATAGGATGAACGACAGTCAAGTTATGAGCAGCACCGAATCCATACTAAGTAAACAGTTGCAGATATTACAGTCCGGTTTGACCGACTTTCTTACTTGTCTTTACTGGACGCTGCTAGTATGGCGAAACCTTACAGATCAGAATACTGTATTTTAGAACTAAATTATATGTAAATAGTCCGATTAATTATGTTCTTATATTTTCCAAACACAGATTAATAGTTACTTTAGTTGAAAATTAAACTAAAATAATAATACTATTTTTTTTTTCCTAAGGTCAAAGCTATGGACCACGACACTAATGCAAATGGTGAATTAAAGTACGAAATTGTGTATACATCGAAAAACTCGAAACTAAATGATATGATCGAAATTAACAAAGACAATGGATATATCAAACTGAAGGCAGCTCCAGAAAAATATGATGATTTAGAGTTTAAATTTTTTGTTCGCGTTTCCGATGGTGGACAACCCCAATTTCACAACGATGTCCCAGTTTCCATTAAAATGATTGGACCCGATGTGATTATTCCAAATTTTGAAAAATCTTCAATAGTTCTTAAAATAATTGAGTCGACTCCACCTGGTACGGTGCTCACAAAACTTCAAATTTTCGGAAACTACTCATTTAAGTTCTCGATATTATCGGAACAAGCTGAATTTCTTGTATCTGACAGCGGTGAATTAATTCTTGAGCAGACCTTGGACCGAGAACAGAAAGATGCGCACTACTTGATTATTGCGGCCGAAACAACAACAGAACCGATTCTTTATGCTTATGCTGATGTGATAATCAACGTCCGAGATGAAAATGATAACTACCCAAAATTCGACAGTACATTTTACAGTTCAAGTGTTGCGGAAAATTCGGACAAAGTAGTTTCCATAGTAAAGATTACCGCAACGGACGCTGATAATGGTCCAAATGGCGATGTGAGATACTATTTTGAAAACGATTCAGATAGTTTTGGCAACATTTTTGACATCGATATATATACTGGCTGGATTACACTTTTATCTTCGTTGGACAGGGAAATAAAGTCTGAGTTCAACTTAAAAGTAATTGCAACCGACAATGGATATCCAAAACACAATGCAAAAGTACCAGTATCCATTAAAATAGTTGATTACAATGACAATGCACCACAATTCAAATTGCCAATTGATCCAATTTCAGTTTTTGAAAACGCACTTCCCGGAACAGTTTTAGTTAACTTTTTGCTTATTGACCCTGATGTTGAAAAACAAGAGATTGACTTTTATATAGTTGCTGGCGATAGTCAATCTCAATTTCAAATTAGTAAAACAGGAGAGTTATTCATTGCAAAACCTTTAGATAGAGAGGAAATATCATATTACAATATCAGTCTCTTAGCTACTGATGGAAAATTTACTGCCAAAGCAAATGTTGAAATACACCTAAAAGATGTTAATGATAACTTGCCCTACTGCCTAAAGCCTAGATACCACATCACTATAAATGAATCAACTCCTGTCGGCACACCTCTTTTGGAAGTAAAAGCAATTGATTTTGACTCAAGTAATGATTTTAGACTGCGGTTTTATATATCTGGTAAAGGTGTAGATGACTTCATTATAGGCAAGGACAACGGAGTGCTAAAAGTGGCTAATCTTCTTGATCGTGAAATAAATCCAAAGTATAAACTAGTGGCACATGTCCAGGATGGCAAGGAATTAACTCGTGAATGTGTTTCTGAAATAATCATTACAGTGACAGATGTTAATGACAATGCCCCCACCTTTTCGTTGGCACAATATATTGTAAGCACACCTGAGGACGCTCAATTGCAAACTCTGATTACAAAGATTCATGCCACTGATAAGGATTTTGGTATCAATAGGAAAATAAAATACTCTCTTATGGGTTCAAATAATGATTACTTCGAAATTTCAAAGACTACTGGCATATTACGGCTAGAGAAAAGTCTTGATCGCGAAACCATTTCATTGTTTAATATAACAGTCAAAGCCGAAGATTATGGAGTACCAAGTCTATACTCTATTGCTAATATAGTGATCAATATTTTGGATATTAACGACAATCCGCCAGAATTTAGTTCAAGACAATATATGTGTCATGTGCTGGAAAATGCCACCCACGGATTTGAAGTTTGTAAAGTTTATGCAACTTCAAAAGACATCGGCGTAAATGCAGATATTCTATACTACATAATGGGTGGCAATGAGCAGCGAAAATTTACTATTGATCCAAAGACTGGGCAGCTATCGCTTAACTCAACACTAGACTATGAAATGTCAAAATTTTATTACCTTACAGTACAAGCTATAGATCGCGGTTCACCACCTCTTAGTAATATTGCTCATGTCAATATTTCTGTGTTGGATGTTAATGACAATAGCCCCAAATTTCTCCAAAATATGTATCGTGTTCATGTAAACGAGGACATTTCAGTAAAAGAACCAATTGCTGACATTAAAGCCACAGATGAGGACTCAAGCACCAATGGCATCATTTTATATAACATTGAAAGAGGAGATAGCCTGGGCCAATTTTTAATTAATGAAAATAACGGAACAGTATACGTGGCGAGAGCATTAGATCGAGAAACAATTTCTCACTATAAGTTAGAAGTTCAAGCCTGTGATCAGGGGACTCCGCACCGCTGTACCAGTGTGGAAGTCAGTATTGTTATTTTAGACACAAATGATAATGCTCCAGTTTTCTCCAGCTTAAATTATAGCATCGTACTCCAAGAGAACAGACCGCTTGGCTTTGTTCTTATCACTTTCGAAGTGTCAGATGCAGACGAGCCACCTAATAGTACACCATACACATTTGATATTCGATCTGGAAACGAGGGTGGACTTTTTCGACTAGAACAAGATGGTTCTCTCAGTACGGCATCCCGATTTAATCATAAGCTCAGGGATGAATTTAGAATTCAAATACGAGTATTTGATAATGGAACCCCTCCACTATACTCTGATACTTTGGTAACAATTAAAATAATTGAAGAAAGTCAATACCCACCAATTGTGACACCTCTGGAAGTTACGGTAAATTCACTTGAAGATGAGTTTTCTGCAGCACTTATTGGAATAGTACATGCGTCTGATCAGGATAAATATGATGAACTTGTCTATAGCTTGGTTATTGCAAATGGGGACTACTCAACTTCAAAACTATTCAATGTTACCAAAGCATCCGGGAAAATATACGCCATTTCTAACCTTGATGTTGGTCAGTATAAACTGAATGTGTCTGTATCTGACGGTAAATTCACCACATTTTCCAATGTAAAAATTAATGTCGAACTTTTAACAATGGATATGGTAAAAGAATCTGCAGTAATAAGATTCAGTAAGATTTCAGCATCAGAGTTTTTGTTAAGCCACAGGAAAAGTTTTATGCGTTCCATGCGAAATATTATGCGATGTAGGCAGAAGGATGTAATTTTAATTACTCTTCAAACTGAATCAGACAAACATGATTTAACACGTTACAAGCGATCTGTTGATTCAAACTTAAATGTGGTATTTGCCGTTCGTAAGCAGCAAATAATACCCGAATCGGACGCTTTTTTCACCAGCGATGAAATTCGGCAAGCATTAATCACTAAGGAAAATGAGATTGAAAATGATACCAACTTGGTAATTGAAGAAGTTTTACCCACTCTTTGTCAGAGTAAACAAAATACCTGTGTTCACGGAGTTTGTAAACAAATTATTCGCCTTCTTAAAAACAACATTACAACTATTTATACGGATGTGATAAGCTTTGCTGCTCCATCTTATAGTCTGGCCAAAAAATGCATTTGCAAAACTGGCTATGATGGGAAAAACTGCAATGAATCAATAAACGCATGCTCCTCAGAGCCCTGCTCTACACAAAGAAACTGCTTGCCATCAGAATCTGTGATTGGATACCAATGTGTGTGTCCTAAAGGATACTCTGGGACATTTTGTGAAATTAAGTCTTCGAAATGTAACAACGACTCTTGTGATGATAGTTCATTAACAGCAGTTTCATTTGGCGGCAAAAGCTATGCACACTACAAAATTAACAAAATTAAGGCTAAGAATACATTGGAAAACGAGTTTTCGTACTCGCTACAAATTAGGACTGTGCAACAAAGTGGCACATTGTTATATGCAAGCGGAAAAGTCGATTACAATATATTGGAGATAATAAATGGTGCTGTTCAATACAGATTCGATTTGGGCTCCGGCGTAGGCGTGATAAGCGTGTCTAGCATTTACATTGCTGATGGCGAGTGGCATACCATTATGCTAGAGCGAACACTCAATAGTGCAAAAATTATTGTAGACAACAAACATGTTTCCCAGGGGAGTGCACCTGGAGTTAATGGTATCTTAAATATTCAGTCAAATGACATCTTCGTTGGCGCGGAAGTACGCCCACACCCATCAATTATTGGCTATGAGGACATTCAGCGAGGTTTTATTGGCTGCATGGCAAACATAAAGATAGCTATGGAGTCGTTACCTTTATACATCTCAGGAGGAAGTACGATTGCAGCTCTAAAGAGGTTCACAAATGTGGAGTTCAAATGTGATCCTGCCAATGTACTTGTTAAATTAGGGGTTTGCGGTGCTCAACCCTGTCTAAACAGTGGAATATGTAAAGATCTTGGAACCAACCAATTTAAATGCATATGCCATTCACGATTCGCCGGTGAGATGTGTGAAATCGACTTGGATCCTTGCTCTTCGGCGCCTTGCTTATTTGGAGGACGATGTGACTACCAGGAACCAAATAATTATACATGCACTTGTCCATTGCACTTATCGGGAAAAAGATGTGAATATGGAAAATTTTGCACTCCAAATCCATGCAAAAATGGGGGGATTTGTGAAGAAGGTGACGGAGTATCACACTGCATGTGCCGAGGCTATACAGGTCCAACATGTGAGATTGATGTGAATGAATGTGATAATCAACCATGTGGAAACGGTGCAACGTGTATAAATGAAGCTGGGAGTTTTCGGTGCATATGCCCGTCATATCTTACAGGAGCCAGTTGCGGAGATCCACTGTATGCCAATTCCATTTCTACCAAATTGAAGAACTTTTCCCTTGAGCACATAAGTGGCATTATTTCTGGACTTACTATTGTTTTAATAGTGATAAGTATTGTACTCTGCTGCGTAGTTTTAAAAAGAAGCTCATCGTCGAATAAGAGAAATCGAATTGGAAAAGTAAAAAATAAGCAATCTTACAAGGAAGCCAACTTAAATTCACTTTTGGATAAGGATAAGTTATGTAAGGCCAACGCGAAAATAAGCAATTTGGAAGTAAACCAGCGCCCAATAAGTTATACGGCAACTACAAATGATAACCTTTTTTTAAGTAATACAACTTTTGTAAATAATTTAGACATTTTACGAAGTTACGGATCCGCTGGTGATGAACTTGAAAACATTCCATTTGAGTATCAAAAAGTCAATCGAACAAATCATCAACACGTTAACATAAATGCTTGCAACTCGATCGATGGAGACACCACCAGCTACAAGCAGGAGTGGTGTGAACAAATGCAATTAAAAACATTTAGTGAAAATAAACTAAATAATGGTTAGTAAAACTTATTGGATTTATTTAAGTTGAAATAATCACTGAAAATAATTTTGTGTCATTTCAGATCTTAAAAAAGATTATGGATCCCCAATCAGTCGCCTTGCAAGTGGAAAACTTATTCAGGTGGCGATGCCCAATGTGTGCCATTCATCATCATCAAGTGCTAATTTCGCTGATTATTCTGCCCTAACAAATGGACAATACCACTGGGACTGTTCCGATTGGGTTCGAAAGAGTCATAACCCATTACCAGATATTACCGAGGTACCCGGAGCAGAGGTAGCTGATTCATCAAGCTTTCACAGTAACGACAGTAATGAGTCTAAATCAAGGAGAACGTTTTTTGTGCACAGTAAGTTACGACTCGATTTTTACAAGTTATCGATGCACATTTTTCTCTATAAAATTATTTGTCTAGTACTATGTGCAATAGATCGGAATACTATTGGTTAAAAAAAAGAAATATTTGTTTACTAACAGTCGGATGATCGATAGTCGAGTTATAAGGAAAACAAACAATTCACCTGACATAAATTTTAATTCATTTTTTTCAGGATTAACCGCCTGTAGCTTTGCCAACCAGCTGATATAAATGCACTAAAATTTATGAAAATAGAAGGGTATTTCAAGAAGCTATATCGCTGCTCTCAAAATATTGAACAATTATCTTGCGTTTTACATGTGCTTCCTGAATGCATTCGAGTTTTAAAACATCATGCACAACCAGCGACACACCTTTTTTTAGACGATCCTGCTTTGGAGGCCAAAAACTTTTTGAACAGACCTCGCATTCAATCATTTTTAATATTGTATTGTTTTTAATGAATTGTGCAACCAAATAGAAAAACAGAATTGCAAAATCTTTTCCCGATCGTTTTCCACAAGTTTTTAAAAAATAGTTAAAATTCAGTCGCCTAGACCAGAAGAGGGCCTTAAAAGGTTGCACGCACTAATATGTTTCTAGAAATGCGCGAAATTCTGCTCCGATAGTAGCGATAGTGGGTCTCAACAATCGATGGTTGTCTAAATTCACGACTATCAATAGTGCTATCGATGGTTTTTACAACACTACTATACACCAACTATAGAACAAAATATGATATCGATATCTTCAAAATTGTAGGAATCATTCAACAGTATTCATTCAACATTATTCATCGCAGGCAAACAATCTACATTTAACACATGGTTGCTCCATCTCTTCTAGTCTCTGAGATCTAGGTGTTTATACAGTCGGACTTTGCTATATACTAGGCTGTTGAAGATGATCAAGAATATATATTATGCTTTTACGTACATTTGTACGAACTTAGTATACCCTTTTTAATCTCCGAGAAACGGGTATACAAATTAAAACTGAGAAGGATTTCTTACTGAAAAATGCGATCATAAAATCATGCGATACTATTTATATGTCAGGAACTGGTGGCACAAATGGCAATAGCTAAGTTCTGGTAATACCAAAATAAAGTGACGATAAAGCTCCATCAAAAACCACTGTATGTCGCTGGTATAGTGAACTCAATCACGGTAGTAATTCGCTCAGCGACGAATTCCGTGATGGTCGTTCATAATCGGTTGTTTTGCCAGAAAACATCCATGCTGTGTTTGATCTAAATATGCAAGATCGACATGTGACCGTGAGATTGAGGCATCCCTAACATTAGTTAGTAGTGTGGCTGGGTGGTTCAGCGGCTAGTGTGAGCATGAGGTCGTGGGTTCGATCCCGCCTCGGAACATCTAATGAAAAGTTTTTTTCTTTGAATAAAACTTTACACCCGGCCACACCTCTTTGCTGTTGGCGCCAGCATTGCAGTATTAGCCATGAAAAGCTTCTCAAACTGCCGTTCGGATTCGGCGTTAAACTGTAGGTCCCTTTCTCTTGTGCTAAAATTAGAAGCGCACAAGCCAAGAGATTGAGAGAGGCTCGGCTTTGGCCCCCTGGGGCTGTGTCATCTTGACAAGCCAATTTTACTTTTACTAACATTAGTTTCACCAGCATATGTAAGATTTTGCATGAATAAGGTTTGTTCGCTTTGGATTCCGCATAATTTGACAATCGATCAAAAAATGGCTCATGTTGGTGCTAAGAAAGGATACAGGCGACGAATCATGGATATAAGCAGACCCTTAATCCAGCTGCACCATTTATGTTGAGAGTACACGGAGTTTAAATTTGAGAATCTATACGATATGCCTGAAATAAATTGGTGAATATTTAAGGGGTTAGGTGGGTTTCAAAGGCTCAAAACAGGTACATTTTTACGAATTTTTTTTATTTAACCAACAAAATATTTCATTCCATCAATTTACCATATAAAAGGTATATATTTTATAAGTAAATTGTGAAATTTTCATTGAAAAATATTAAAAATTAAGGCGTGGACACGTCGTCTCCTGTGACCCCCCAAAAAAAAGTACCCTCGGCGTAGTCAGGATAACTCATGACAGATTCATCTGAAATGCAAAAACCAAAAATTTTCTGTTAGTATATGCTTAAAACTCGTGCTTGGACGAAGGAAAACAAAAAAAATTGCATTTTTGGTGGCGTTGAGAACAAAAAACCCTCTTCTTGAGTAAAATTTGCACCCTTCATGGCCTTGAAAAATCACTGCAAAAAGAACAAAAAAAAATCCTTCGTTCAAGCACGAGATAATGTTATTTTAAAGAAGTGAGCAAAATTTTAAAGAAATCGGTTCATAAGTTTTCGAGAAATCGTGACTACCGAATTCAAAAGCGTAGTTTCGAGTAAAACGAGATTAAAGAATTACATTCACGCTGACATAGCCTGATGGGTAGAACATCCGAAGGCTATATCTCTTAGAATATTACTCAGATCGTTTTAAAACTTTGAGAGAATATTCTAAGCATATTTAATTATAAGAAAGCAAAAAAAAACGATTTTTTGAAATTTTGAAACCCTCCTAACCCCTTAAGCCGTGTAACAATCAGCAGCGTGTGCGTTAGCGCAATTGGTTGAGACGGCATTCCAATCGTGTTCAATCCAAGGGTCCCGAGTAATTTGTTTGTGTAATTCGCCAAACTGTCACCAAATTCTCCTCTCAAACTATCGCCGAACTCTATATTTGACGAGAGAGATAAGTAACACGATAAAATGTTTGCAGGAAACCGTTTAACCGTGGTTGGACGCTTACCCTCGAAGATTTCCCAGTTAAAACACGAAAGAAAGTCGGTCAAGCCCGACTATAACATACTTTGTACCATCACCGTTGCTACCGGTGCTGCCCATAATTGTTTGTTTTCCTTATAACTCGACAACCTTTCATCCGATCTTTACCGGTTCGAACTTTCTATCCATAAAACTGACGAAGATATGACGTTTTTTCTTAATTGAAAATAAACTTGATCTGCCCATACACGTCAAGCCTCTATCTCTTACCATCTCTGAGAAATGTTTGTTCATACAGACCGACAGACAGACGGAAATAGTTAGAGCGACACGCCTGTTGATGCTGATCAAGAATATATATACTTTTTAGGGTCGGAAATGCTTGCTTCTGGCTGTTACATACTTTTGCTCAAACTTAATATATTCTCTGTACCTCTGGTACAGAGTATTAAAATCTGCGGCAAATGGTCTAAAAACCCCGAAATTTGCAAAATTCTACCGGTCATCCGATTGCTAGGAAACTTTGGGGAATGGTTGGACGCTTGCCCGAGAAGGTGTCTAAGGCCCGATTTCTCAATGTGCGGTTGGTCAACTTGACAGGCAGTTTAACCGAAATTGCGTGTCTCATGCTGTGCTTGGCGCAACCGGAGGAACAGACTTAACCGCTGCTCGAGCACTGGTTAAAGTTAACCGCGAGCTCAGTGCCGATGGAATTATCGATATACAAACAGCTGGCAACAACACTTGCTTTGTTTATATTATTATTTGCCGCCACAAAATGTTCATGAATAAACGAATTTTTCAACTCCACGCAATGTAAATGAAATTTGAAGAGGCAGAGCAACGAATAAAATATGCCAGATAGTACAGGAAGAGGCTTAATTACTTTACTGATTTGGATGATGCCAAATTTGTTCAACGATTCAGGTTAGCAAAATCAACAACTAAAATAATTCTTGCTAGGATTAGTAATCAAGTGTCTTCTCAAACTAACAGGTAAAAAATTAACTGAAATTGCGATTCAATTTATAAAGACTCGGATTGTTAACAGGAATCATGCATTGCTATCAGAGACCACACTCTTGGTGGCGCTGCGTTTCTATGCCAGCGGCAGCTTCCTCATCACTGCAGGCGACTTCTGTGGAGTCAGCGCTCCTTCGGCAAGCCGTGCAGTTAAGCAGTGTCCCACGGCATGTGAATATATTGCACTGGATGTTGGAAAAATGCAGGAAACAATCAATGGCTTCTTTCAGATAGCCAAGTTTCCAAAGGTTATTGGGGCTATCGACTGCACCCATATCCGCATGCAATCACCTGGTGGCGAAAAAGGCAGAAATATTCCGCAACCGTAAGGGGAACTTCTCCTTAAATGTGGTTGCAAGGTGGCCAGGATCTTCACACGCCACCACCGTGCTTAACAACGGCCGCTTAAAATTTAGCCTGGACAATGGTGAATTCCAAAACCACTACATTTTGGGAGATGGTGGGTATAAGTCATCTGACTATATGATGACACCACTACACAATCCTACACAATCCTACTGAGGATATCTCTGAATAAGGCATTGGAAGTTATAGTAGCCTGTGGTGTCTTGCACAAAATAGCGATTCTTGAAAATGATCCCCTGCCTTCGGAAGATGAAGAAGCTCAGCCAGTTGAAGACGCTGATTATGCGGATGAAGGCACAGCGAGCAACACAAATAATAAGGTCCACCAGCAAATGCTCCTCAGCCACCGAAAAGTTTTTGCCTCTAGGTCTTTTTGCACCATCACATTCATTCATCATCGTAATTTTAATTTTATTCAACTTTTAGTTTAATCAACAATGACCAGCAATAACCAATATCATAAAAATAAAACAAACCAACACAGCTGATTTGGTCGATTGGTTAAACAGTTTCTGGTCACCCTAATGCAGCGATAGAAATTTATCGAAATCGGATGAAACTGCTGCTGAGAAAACCAAATGACTTGACCGCTTGTCAACTGGAGGAACAAATTTGACCGGCGGTTGGCCAACCGGAACTTTTGAGAAATCGGGCCTAAGTCTGCGAAATAATTTTACGTCGCACCTCGAAAGCGGTCATTTTTAATTGGATTTTCAGCCATACGTGAATAATCAGTAACGAAAAGTCAAATGTCATAAATTGCCAAAAAAAAAAAACACTTTTTGGGATTCGAAAAAATTACTTTTTAAGAAGTATACATCCCAGCCAATTTTTTTTTACGGTCGGTTAAAGTATAAAAACGATTTTAAGCCAAAAAAATGCGCTATTTTGTCGCTGTAAAATCGGCCAGAAGCAAAAAATAAATGAAAGGGGATCGTTGGCTGGTAATATATAATAGAAATATAAAAGAAATGTGTAAAATTTCAAACAGAATTCAAACAGATTTTTGAGTTATCGTGATCACCGACTTCAAAAAAGTTGTTTTGAGAAAATTGCGTTTAAAGTTTAAAGTTATAGCTCGACCGCTTTCGAAGAGGCTGAGCGTTTGACATTATATCTCATTCAGTATTACTCCAAATGAGCTGAAATTTCAGGACAACATTTCTAAGGAGTTGTACTTTTGATAAAAATAATAAAAAAACAAGTAAGGGAGCTGCAGTCGAGTGCCCCGACTACAAAATACCCTGTTCACTTGATTTCGTTTGTTTTCCATTACATACACACACACTCACACATACACACACTCCAACATACACACAAGCGCATGGCATGCGGCCGCGCGCGATAACTGACAACGCAAGACCCCCCTCTCTCCCACAAGAAAATTGATTCGTATATAACTTCGGTGTTTATTGTTCGATCTTAGTGATCTTTTCAGAATAGATAGATATTGGGCCTTACTTGATATATGTAAAGTTTGGAAGGTCTATCTTAAAAACTGTGGCTGTGACAGTTTTTTGCGCTTAAAGGGGGGAGGGGGAGGATTTTTCCAAATCTGAAACAAACTCGTATTGAATCGGGTATACACCTACCTACATGTGGCTCTAGCTCTTATAGTCTCTGAGAAACACGCGTTCATACGGACAGATTTTCCCATTTTCAATGGGAACAGGGTATAACGAGAGAGTAAGTGAAAGTCGGTCTTGCCCCACCCGTTACTCAGGGAAATTGGTGCTTAATAGCCTTTCCCTACGTTAATTAACAAACCATTAATATTAATGTGACTATTTTCAACAATATGTGAACATAAAGTGCAAGTAGCGCCAAAAACTATTCAACGTTTTTATAACCTTTATAACTTGGTCGTTTATTGTAGATATTGGACACATACATTACACTGCAAACTATGAGCTTGATATCTTTAAAATGTTTGGAGTTATTCAACATTTTTTATTGTGGGGGCGGGAGTGGGTGTGGCCAAGATTTGAAATAAACTTGATCTGCGTAGGGACGATAGGAGTCTACATACAAAATTTGGTGGCTCTAACTCTTCTAGTCTCCGAGATCTTCGTGTTCTTACAGACAGACGATGCTGATCTAGAATATATATACCTTATGAGGTCGGAGATGCTTCCTTCTGTGTTTACATACACTTGCACGACTTAAGTATACCCTCTTTACTCTACGAGTAACGGGTATAAAAATCGATTTGTTTTTTGGTAAACTATTAACCCCCTTTAATTTTGACCTTGCTAGGCGCTACCTAGAAATTGATTTTAACCCTTTGGTCTCTTGGGGAATAGTTCTTAGAATTTACTGTAGATTACGTTTCTGCTTAATTTTATTCTCATTTTAACAAATTGACCCGCCCTATATTTTCTCTTATTGCGAATTTTTGCTAATAAATATTCTTTCACTTCAAACATTCGGAAAAGAACAACTTAAATTTTTTTAACATTGTTCTTTTAATACTCTATTCATCACAAAAAAGAAACGAAAAAAATACAAAGCCTTCAACTTTTCGAAGAATAAACTTAAGAATTAGACCTCAAGTCTCTTTTGCTTTCTATTCTTGGTATTCTGGCTCGGCTTTGTAGATTTACGGCCATTATGTCATCACGATTTTCTTTAATAGCTCGTCTGGATACATTGGTACACAATTGCACAAGCCGATCAGGACTTGGTTTATCATCCAATTCTAAATATTCTAAAAGATGCTCATATGGAATATCGCAATAAAAGAAAATATCCCTTTAAAAATGATTTTAAAGAACGATACAAGTCGGCTTTTCATCAATTTCAACAGCCTCGGTCATAGGTGAATTTGAGACGTTTTAACATTTCAAGCAGTGGCATGGTCACAATTTCTATGCTGGTGGTGGTAATTTATGTGCTTTGAGGCTATTTACCAGCTAAAAATTCCTTTTTGTTCTCTAGGTTTTTAAAATGTAGCCATAATTAAAAAAAATATATTTTATTTTACAAATAAGTTGTTTTGAGAACGATGCAAACCAGTTTTTTTTATCACTTTCAACAGATTTTTTAATGATACGTCACCATATATATAAAGTTTCCCGTTAAAAACCGCTGGCTCGAAATTGATTTTTGACCCATGGTTTCTTGGGAAAAGTTCCTTAGAATTTACTGTAGATTGCGTTTTTGCTTTACTATGTACGTACATATAATAATCAAGCTCAATGACTAACAAAGATATATTGTTCAACAGGAGAAGTTGATCCAACCAGAGATATCGCCGCACTAAATGAGGATATCGCATCCGAATATATGGACTCTGAAATTGAAAGCTGTATTCAACCGTTCATGATGCCGAACTCAACCAATGAATCCCTCTCAAGACTGAGTTCTTTTAATAATAGCGAGAATGAAGACTACAAATCAAACACAGGTAAGCGAATGATTCATTTTTATTTTCCTTTCTTTGGGATATTTAGGTTGCGGAGACCCGCAGTTAAGCTGCGGAATTTTTGAATTGAGGAGTTTCAACAGTTTGACAACAATAAAAGGCCTAGCCGAATAAACATACAAAAACTACCCCGCTCTTATCAGTACCAAATTTAAATATGTTATAACCGTCAATGAGAAACTCACTCTGCTAAATTTTTAGACTGATAGTCGCTCTTGGAACGTAGCTATGAAGGTTGAAGTTGCATGAAGTTAAATCAAAAAACTGTTTTCTCAAGAACCACTTAACCTATTGTAATGGGTTTTATATATGTGGTACGTGTCCAGAAAGGCTTCTCCGGAAGGCAGGAACTCTCCTGTGGTTATTGGGGCGTATGTAGTGAGGTAAAGTTGTTGATCGGTTTAACATGGAAAACCCAGCGCGATCCTGGCTTACTGCGTCCCAAGTCGACTCACACCTCCCCGTGGTAACCCCTGGTAACAGAGCAATGCATCCGCAAAGCTGCTGGCTAACGTGAGCGGCGACCCTCCACTTGGGGTCAAACAGGGGGCGTCGCATCGGGCTGGGCACCCGATTGGCGTCTATCCCCATCCGCCAATGAAAACTAACACAATGCCTCGGATACGGACCCCCCCAGACGACGACCCACGCAAACGTTTTAAGGACCACGATTTGAGGATATGCACCTGGAATGTTCGCACCCTTAATAGAGAGCGCGCGGATTCCATGCTGGTGGATGCCCTCGAGAAACATTCAGCGGACATTACCGCACTTCAGGAAATAAGATGGACTGGACAGGGGTGTAGGAAGGTAACATCCGAAACCAACGCCCCATGGGAGATCTACTACAGTGGACATGATTCGAAGCACGAGTTTGGTTGCGGCTTTGCAGTCAACAAAAGACTGTGCCGCTCTGTCATCAGCTTTACACCAGTTGACAAGCGATTTGCCGCACTCAGACTTAAGGCAAAATATTTTAATATTAGTCTTATCTGTGTACACGCCCCGACAGAAGGAAAGAATGATTCGGAAAAAGACGACTTCTATGAGCGCCTAGAAAACCTATATGAGCGCTGCCCCGATCACGACATCAAGATCGTGCTAGGCGACTTCAACGCACAAATCGGGAGAGAAGAAGCTCATCGCCCGACTATCGGCCGATTTAGCCTACACGATGTTTCCAACGGAAATGGAGAGAGGCTAATAGACTTCGCTTCGGGCCGGAACATGGTCATTAGTAACACCAGATTTGAACACCGCAACGACCACAAGGCGACCTGGACGTCCCCTGGTCAATCAATACGAAACCAGATTGTTCACTTTGTGATAGACGGACGGCACTCTTCGGGTGTTCTAGACGTACGTGTGCGCCGAGGAGCCAATATTGACTCGGATCACTACCTTGTTGCAGCCAAAGTAGGCACACGGCTCAGTGTGGCGCATGCCGCACAGTCTAATACACGCCGAAAGTTGAACGTTGAGAAGCTGCAATCACAACGGACATCCGAAGCCTACTCAGCAAAACTCACCCTGCTGCTCAGGGAAACCCCACCTGGCCCTCCCGGTGTTGACGAACAGTGGAAGCATATTTCACACTCTATGAGTACAGCTGCCAAGGAGATTCTCGGATTCGCCGAAAACTCCCGAAAACAGTCATGGTACGATGATGAGTGCCGCCGCGCTACTGCAGAGAAAGACGCTGCCTACAGGAGAACTTTGCAGTCGGGAGCAACGCGGGCTGTTAATGAGAGATACCGGGAGAAAAGAAGAGAGGAGAAGCGCCCTTTCAGAAGAAAGAAAAATGAGCAGGAAAAGCGCATTAGGGAGGAAGTCGAAGTGCTGTTCGGAAGGAGTGAGACTCGAAAATTCTACCAAAAGATTAGGCAACTAACCGAAGGTTTTAAGCCCAGAGTCACACTATTAAAGGACGAGCACGGAAATGTGGTCAGAAATCCGGAAGTGGCACTAGACAAATGGAGAAACTATTTCTCTAACCTGCTGGGAGGTGATGACGAACACAATGCCGCCTCTGGGGAAGTAGCGACACCACCAATCGATAATATAGAGATTGATCCGCCGGACCATAATGAAGTCTTGTTAACCATAAAAAGGCTAAAAAATAACAAATCTGCTGGCGCTGATGAGCTGCCTGCTGAATTGTTCAAGGCTGGCGGTGAGGAGCTGGTAAGGTGCGTGCACCAACTCCTATGCAGAGTATGGTCTGAAGAAAGCATGCCCGAAGATTGGAACCTAAGTGTACTCTGTCCAATATTTAAAAAAGGAGATTGGCGGTTTGCGCCAATTACCGCGGGATCAGTCTCCTTCCCATCGCATATAAGGTTCTATCATGCATCCTATGTGAACGTCTAAAGCCGAGAATAAGTGAACTGATTGAACCTTATCAGTGTGGCTTTAGACCTGGCAAATCCACCACCGACCAGATATTCACATTGCGACAAATCCTGGAGAAGACCCAAGAGTGATGTATCGACACCCACCACCTTTTTGTTGACTACAAAGCCGCCTTTGACACACCGATAAGGTCAAAGTTCTTTGAAGCCCTGTCTACCTTTGGTATTCCAGCGAAGTACGTTCGACTTTGCATGATGACGTTGAGAAGCACACAAAGCTCCGTCAAAATAGGTAAAGACCGCTCCGAGCCTTTCGATACCAAAAGAGGTTTTAGGCAGGGTGATACCTTATCGTGCGACTTCTTTAATCTGCTGATGGAGTACATACTGCGCCAGTGCCCAAATGCTAACAGAACGGGCACCATCTTTACCAGAGATAACATGCTACTTGCATATGCCGATGATATTGATATCATCGGCAAAAGCGAATCTGTGGTAAAACAGGCGTTCTCAGAGATTGAGAAGCAGTCAAAACTTATGGGCTTAGCAGTAAATGAGGATAAGACGAAGTACCTACAGTCAATGCGCAGGGAGTCTACGCTTGGACAATCTGTTGCAATGGGAGACACTACAACTTCCAGGTTGTTAAGGAATTTGTCTACCTCGGAACGACGATAACCAGCGTCAACAACACCAGTCTGGAAATCCGAAGAAGAATTACTCTTGCAAACCGATGTTATTACGGGCTCAATAAGGAGTTCAAGAGCAGAGACCTCTCTCGCAAAACGAAAATTGCGCTATACAAGTCGCTTATCATCCCAGTCCTGCTATACGGCGCAGAAGCATGGACAATGACAAAAGAGGATGAGGCGGCAATTGGCGTGTTCGAGAGAAAAGTTCTTCGGAGGATTTATGGACCTCTAAACTTTGGCGGCGAATTTCGCATCCGAATAAATCGCGAACTGTATGAGCTCTATGGGGACACTGACCTAGTCAAGCGCATAAAATAACAGCGTTTGCGCTGGATAGGACATGTTACCCGTATGGATGATAACGCTCCGGCAAAGCGTGTGTACAATCGGCATGCGATAGAGTTGGGAGGCACCCCCCACCTGGTCGACCAAAGCAGAGATGGCGTGACCAGGTGCAGGGAGACATTGTGAACCTGGGAGTGTCCTCCTGGTGGAATGTCGCTCGGGACAGAGGCGAGTGGCGGGCATTAGTGGCAGCGGCCGAGACCGTAAAACGGTTGTGATGGCCAAAGAAGAAGAAGAAGAATGTGTCCAGAAAACAATAAAAAAATAATTTTTGCACAGTTTTATTACCAATTCTAATGCCTAAAAAATATTTTTGTAGTTTAAAAATATTTTTTTTATTGTGTT
The DNA here is from genome assembly GCA_018904265.1 of Lordiphosa collinella. NCBI lineage: Eukaryota > Metazoa > Arthropoda > Insecta > Diptera > Drosophilidae > Lordiphosa > Lordiphosa collinella. The sequence goes on along the minus strand of JAEIFV010000445.1, from coordinate 35,663 downwards.
CATCTATTGTGACACTAACACTTTTTTGATGTTTTTTTCCATTGAGAGGTCCCTAATAATGTATAATTTTTGCTAACTTGTCGGAAGTCAATGACATCGGGAAAAACAATAAAACATTAAATTAAAAATCCAAAAACTGTTTTTTCTGAAGAACCGCTTAACCGTTGGGAATGAGTTAAATGTTTATGTTATGTTTTAAGTGCCCACAATACAACATATTTATTGCCAATTCTTAGGCTCAAATAATTTTCTTGAATTTTTGAACTAAATTTTTTAAGCTGTCGATCAATTGCGCCACCTACAGTTTTGGCTGGGTTTTTCCATTAATTATATTGTCGACACTTAAAACATTTATTTAACTCATCCCAATCGGATTTTCGGTTCTTGAGAAAAAACATTTTTTTAATTTTTGTTCTTATGTTTATTGAATTTGCTATGTTTCTGCAAAAATTATATGTTGTAAGAGACCTTTTAATGAAAAATCCAGCAAACAACTGTAGGTGTCCTAATAGGTTAATTCCTTAAGAAAATTAATTGAAAATTTCAATATTATTTTTGGTCCTAAGAATTGGTGATGAAAATGTGCAAAAATTATTTTTTTCATTGTATTGTGGATACTTTCTATATATATTTAACTCATCCAAATCGGCTAATCGGTTCTTGAGCCAAACTAGTTTTTAAATTTTACTTTTCGCCCTCATAACTCCATTCCAATAGCGACTATCAGACTAAAAGTTTAGGAGAGTGAGTTTCTCATTTATAGTTATAACATATTTAAATTTGGTACTGATAAGAGCGGGGGCAGTTTTTGTATGCTTATTCGGCTAGCTCCTTTGCACAACTTAGTATAGTTAGTATATTTTTTGTTTTTAATTTTTTATTACTTATTATGGAGTAATCAATTCTGGATTTACAAGTCTTATGCAACAGAACACATATGAATGCAGCCTAAGTAAGAAAGTTGGTTTTGTTCATAACTAGATTATCCTTCATCAATTCCTTACCATATCTTTGGCGGATAGCTTTATAATCCTGATTACTACGCATGTGTAGAAGGTACAAACCATCTATCTACAAAACTTTATACAATCTCTATAAATATAAAAGAGTTTGTCCTGATTCACTGATGAATTGACAATCATCGCAGAGGTCTGAAATTTGGACAGGAGTTTCCTTATGTGGTGAAAATGCGTACTAAGACGGGATTTTGGACAATTTCAATCGGAAAAGCGTCGGAAAAGTTTGTATTGTGATAATTTTATTTTTCATCCGACTGACTTGAAATGCGGTTTGTAAGCATAGTATGCGAAATAATTGGACACGTGTTTTCTCGATTTCGGAAAATCCCCCACAAGGAAAATTTTTTTCATAAGATTGACTTAAAATTCGTTTTGTAAGGATAGTAAATTAAATACATTTAGATGTGATATTCCGATGTTGGAAAATTTTGCCGTAGGGTCGTAGGTGCTAAAAACTATATTTCATCCGATTTACTTGAAAATCGGTTTCTAAGGATAGTATAAGAAATATCGATAACGCTGACGGTAACGATAACGATAAAGATAACGATACCGGTATCGATAACGAAATAAATAACGATAGCGATAATAACAACGATAACAATAACGATAAACTTAAAACTCGGGTTGTAAGCAAAGTAGGTGAAATAGTTGGACACGAGTTTTCCCGATTTCGGAAAATCCGCCCACAAGGAAAATTCTCGGCGAATTCGATAAGCAGAAATCTATTTTTCATTCGATTGACTTGAAATTTGGTTTGTAAGGATAGTAAGTGAAATAAATTTAAATGTGGTTTTCCGATGTTGGAAAATTCGACTGTAGGGTCCTATTGACTTGAAACACGGTTTGTAAGCGAAGTATTCTAAATAATTGGATACGTATTTTCCCGATTTGGTCAAATCCGCCCACTTAAAAAATTCCGTCTATGTTTCGCGTTTAAGTTGTTTTTAAATGTATGTAAGTAACAAGACAGTCTGTGGTCACTAGATCTCGTTGTAATTTTCTCTCGAATTGAATTCACTTGGCATTGAGCAATTGATTTCAGTTGCTCATAGACTCGAGTTTTTTATACCAGATCTAGTAACCGTAGGCATATTTTTCACCTTCTATGCAACGTTATTCAAATTGAGTACAAAATGTTAACGTTTACACGAAAATCGACTCGAAAACCGGAACAGGGCCCAGTGACCAAATCAGACTGCACCAAAGCAAAGCAAACAATCGAAGTGCATACTTCTCGTTCTCGCATGTGTCAAATCACACTAACAACTATCTAAGACCAAATGAAAAAAAGTTGCCGAGATCTGCCTCTCCAACTTTGCCCAGTGCAAAGTACTCAGCTCCATGGAGCGCTCAGTGCGCCTCTCCCATACCTCCGCTCTCAACAACAACAACCACTACTACAGCCCAAGTTTCACCAACGTTTCTGCTCTCCACACTCCCGCCTACAATCATGTCAACATCGACGATTACAACAACAACATCAACAATTACAGCGACGACGGCAACAGTTAGCTCTCTTCGCTCCTCTCTCACCACACCAGCTTCAAAATATGCAACTGCACAAACTGCTACAAACACACATACGAAACACGACCTCCCGCAAATACATACACAACGAAATGCAACACCTGCTACCCGCTTGTATGTGCAGACTGGCATCGATCGGTATGTACAAATAAATAAACGCAAATTAAGCCCGCAAAACAAAAAAAAAAACGGCAACACTCCAAAAATAAACAAAACAAGCGATATACCTGTGGACAAAGGTCCCCTCACTGGGAATAGGTTCCAAATTCTTGGCCAAAAGTCTGATGCTGAGTGTGAAGAAAAAGCTCCAAATGCCCCTAAGCCAAAGCCTCCACCCATTTATATAAGGGATGGCAACTGTGCGGCCCTAGTAACAAAGCTTGTATCGCTAATAGGCAACAACAACTTTTATGTAACATCCGTCAACAAAGGCAATATACGCGAAACAAAACTCCAAGTCAACACCGAAGAAAATTATCGAGCAGTCAAAAAATGCCTAAGAGCTGAAAAAAAGCTACTACACCTACCAACTAAAAAGTAGCAAAGGCCTACAGGTAGTAATCAAGGGCATTGAATCAAGTGTACCTACAACGGAAGTCGCTTCTGCCTTGGAGGAAAAGGGATTCAAGGTCAAGTCCGTTATAAACTTAATAAACAGGGACAAAAAACCACAGCCACTATTCAAAGTAGAACTAAGCCCGGAAGACACAGCTCCTAAAAAAATTGTAGTGCACCCAATTTACAAACTACCTTTCTTATTGCACCGCAGAATAACCGTAGAGGAGCCGCACAAACGCACAAATCCAGTGCAATATACCAATTGCCAAGAATTTGGGCACACAAAAGCCTACTGCACCCTGCGATCAGTTTGTGTAGCATGCAGAGAGCGGCACAACACTGCCTCATGCCCTGCTAACAAGGAGGATCCATCTGTCAAAAAATGCAGTAACTGTGGAGGTAACCACACTGCAAACTACAGAGGTTGCCCAGTCTACAAAGATCTGAAGAGCAGGATTAATACGCGCACAGAATTTGCCCGATCCAATGGAAACCTTAATCAGTTCACACCCTCGCAGTCGACCCCTGGAGTCTTCCTCACCAAAGCTACGAGATCGACTTTTGCCCCAACGACTACAACCCAAGGTGTTTCTTTCGCAAGCGCCTTGAAACTAGGAAATGATAGACCTGCACCCATATCTACGGTTTCGCATGAAATTCGAAGTGAGCCGACACTGCCATCAAAACAAGCGGAACAACCATCAAAATATAGTAGCTTAGAAACTATGTTTCTATCGTTACAGCAGACGCTAAAGGATTTTATGGTATATATGCAAAACGGAATGCAAGAACAAATGAGAACACAAGGAATTCTCATTCAAATGCTCGCTTCGCAACAATCCAAGTAATGGCTCTCCTACGAGTTTCACTCTGGAATGCAAATGGCATTTCCCGCCACAAAGTGGAGTTATCAAAATTTCTCCAAGACAATTAAATCGACATAATGCTTCTTGCAGAAACTCACTTGACGGACCGATAAAATATTCAATTATCTGGGTATGCATTTTACGGCACAAATCACCCAGATGGCAAAGCCCATGGTGGCACTGGCATCCTCGTCAGAAGCCGCATCAAGCACTACCCACTATCAGGATTTTCGGAAAACTACCTACAAGTCACATCGATATGTGTAGAGTCTAAACGAGGCAATATCACTCTGTCCGCGGTTTACTGTCCCCCACGTTTCGCAATATCAGAAAATCAATTCTTAGATTTCTTTAATACACTTGGTCAACGCTTCTTGGCTGCGGGTGACTATAATTCGAAACATCCCCACTGGGGCTCCAGACTGACCAATCCCAAAAGGAAGCAACTCTACAGCGTACTCACGCGCGCATCAAACAAACTCGACTATGTATCTCCGGGAAGGCCTACATACTGGCCGGCAGATCCAAAGAAATTACCCGATCTTATAGACTTTGCCATAACAAGAAAAGTTCCACAAAACTTGGTAACTGCAGAAGCCCTTGCTGACTTGTCGTCAGACCATTCTCCAATAATATTCACCCTTCTGGAGTGCCCTCATGTTAGAGAATATCCTCGGAGACTGACATCACACAAGACAAACTGGCTCAAATACAAAAAATATATCAGCAGTCACATCGAGCTGAGCCCAACCATAAACAGCGAAGAAGATATTGACAATTCAGTTCAAGCCCTCACCTCTATCATTACTGCCGCTGCTCATCACTCAAACCCCCAAACAACAACAACAGCACCTCAGCCAGATCGTAGATTGACAAACAGTTACCGTGACCGGCTGGTCTCAGAAAAGCGTCGTGCAAGAAGAGAATGGCAAAGCTTTAGATCGCCTGCCGCAAAAAACCGTCTGAGACTTGCAGAACGCGAACTTCGCTAAGCACTCGAAGCCGAAGAGTAGCTAGCACATAGCCGTTATATTGAAAAATTATCGCCTACAAGCACTAAATTTCCCCTATGGAGGGCACGCGCCAGCATAAAGCCACCTGCAAAGGTAGACACGCCTCTAAGAGATCAGACAGGAAGATGGGCCCGCTGCTACGAAGAAAAGGCAACTGTCTTTGCACTTCACCTTAGAAATGTTTTCCAGCCAAATCCTCCAACCAATGGATATGAACTTCAATCAAAGTTCATTCGCTAGAAATAAAAAATGCCATCGGAGAGCTAAATCCCAGAAAAGCTCCTGGACATGACCTTATTTCACCTAAAATGATTATGGAACTTCCAAGTCCCGCCATTACATATCTCAAGACTTTTCAATGCTGTTCTGCGATGTGGATACTCTCCAACTCAGTGGAGGAAGTCCACAATCATAATGATTCAGAAACCAGGAAAAGATAAAACACAAGCGTCATCATACAGACCCATTAGTCTGCTACCTTGCCAGTCAAAACTATTTGAGAATATCTTACTCAGTAAAATTGATGCCCATGCACAAAATATCATTCCCTCACATCAATTTGGGTTTAGAGCAAAGCACGGGACTACTGAGCAAGACAACCGTTTAACTTCGTCAAAATGAGTACACAACGGAAGAGTTCACTATAGGAGTTCACTATAGGAGTGCCGCAGGGTAGCGTACTTGGTCCTCTCCTATATGTAATGTACACTGCCGACATACCAACAGACCCTCGACTTACAAAAAGTACTTTTGCGGATGATACGGCAATATTAAGCAGATCACGATGTCCAATTAACGCAACAAGTCTGCTGGCAAGCCACCTAGCTAACGTGGAAGAGTGGCTGGCCAACTGACGCATAAAAATCAACGAGCAAAAGTGTAAACATGTGACGTACACACTCAACAGAAGCACCTGTCCCCAGCTATCCTTAAATACAACCCAGATGCCGCAATCAAACGATGTTGTATACCTAGGTGTGAACCTCGACAGAAGGCTCACATGGCGCAAACACATAGAGTCGAAAATGCTTCAAATCAAGCTAAAGGCCAACAGCCTTCACTGGCTAATCAACTCCCTTTCCCCTCTTAAACTGGAATATAAAGTCCTACTGTATAAAAGCATCATAAAGCCTGTCTGGACGTATGGCTCGCAGTTATGGGGAAATGCCTGTGCGAGCAGTGTGGACATTCTTCAAAGATCACAATCAAGAATTCTCAGAACCATCACTGAAGCGCCATGGTACTTTCGCAATGAGTGTATCCACAACGACCTCAGCATCCCATTGGTCGAAACTGAAATAGAGCAACTTAAACAAAAATATTCTGAGAAGCTTTTTATCCACCCAAACCAACTTGCAAAATCACTTTCCATGCTGGCAACGCATTCTCGGCTCAGGAGAAATGACCTACCAACTCAGCGACTGACTTGAAGGGCCGCAGAACACAAACTATCTCCAACAGTGGATGGTTTATAAAATAGTTTGTAGATTAAGATCTGAAAAATTATTGTTAGTCTCATTAAGAGAAGATCCAATAAATACAAAATAAGCTTAAAAAAAAAAAAAAAATTGCCGTCTATCAAATCTTTACAATAATCCAGGCTCAAATCAAAAATTTGCAAATATCGCAATATTTTTGACCGTGTAATCTACAGCTTCCATTTACCAACGCCGGCATTGTAAGGTTAATTTGCAAATTTCGCGATTTTTGGACCTTAGAAACCTTCGCGGGCAAGCGTCGCCCAAAGTTTTATGGCAATCGGATGAACGGTGTAGTTTTTGAAATTTCGCGGCTTGAGATCCAAAATATCCTAGATGACACCATAATGTTAGGTATTAGGAGCAATAAAAAATTTGTTTTGAAAATCGGTCAAAAGTTACTTCTCTTATCGTGTGAAATGTTTTCGAAATAGTGATTTCGAGATATTGGAGTTTAAAGTTTCGACAACTGATTTTTATTTTTTTAGAAACAACGGTTGATTTGCAAAAAAAAAAAAAATTTAAAACAATTATTTTCGAAATACGACAATACAACCTACTTGCACAAATAAAACTCTCAAAAAAGCAATATTTTTTTGACTTAAAACTTTAAGGGGATGATTTTAACACCATAATACATAATTAAAGAAAAAAAAATTTTGTTGAAGGTACACTTCTAAAGATAGTCCGCCTGAAGTTTCTTTTCAGACAAAACTGTGTTTCAGTTTTCTGTTAAGATTCTGATTCTGATTTTGTCTGCCGTCATTTCGGGGTCTTACAAAATAAAATTAAATTAATGCGATATTGGGAAGTTAGCTTAGTCTATAACTTGATCGCTTTACCACAGATTTTGATCAGCAATACACATAATAGATATAGCTTGCAATTAAGTGCCAACCATTTTTTTAGTGCGATCAGCCTTACTAAAAAACATTAACAAAAGGTACTAAGAATATATTAAGTTCGTGCAAAAGTATGTTACAGCCGGTAGGAAGAATCTCCGACCCCATAAAGTATATATTAGAAAAGGACAATATGAATGGACTAAAAAAAGTGCGCCAAGCGGTTGTCAAAATCGCAATCTACGACGAATTCTAAGAAGGTTTGAACAGATAACCAAGCGTCTAATGCCCTGTCCTCACTACAACTGCATATTGCATTTTCACATTTTGGACTAAAAGTACATTTTCTCCCATAAAGAAAGTTGCATTTAGTAAAAATGTAGTCGCATTACTCGTTATCCATTCTATTGTTCGATAGTTTCTATTTGATACTCGACTATTTTTGTCTAGTTTTGAGAAAGTTTCCAACACTACATAAAGGTGCGCGAAATGACAGATGGTTAAAATTTGCATTTTATTTATACTTTCATAAACTTATTACAAATTAAAGCAATTTCACAATGAACTGCAGAATGTTAAGACTTCCAATGTAATTGCAATTAGAATGAAGAGGCAGTAAGCCTCCTGTTGGACCTCTGGCCAGGGCCGCAAGCCATCAGTTGGACTGCTGGCCAGAGCACACCAATGGCTTGGCCCCGCAATAGTTCAAGCACTAACAGAGAAGAAATTGACATGGATAAGCTTTTAAGTTTAAACCCTTGCCAACATTAGAGGTCATGTTTCTGGCAGCTAAACAAATAACATATATTTTCAAAATGCAAATGCAGAAGCAACACAATGAGGCAATCAATCTGCATTTTCAATGATCACGACAACTTTTTGAAAATGTGTTTCATTGAAATTGAGCTTCCCGTTTTAAAGAAGAATCTTTTCATATATTCGGACCTGTTCTTAACTCCGAGTCGGTTTTAAGGGTAAAGTTCACAATTTTATATCAAAAGTAAGCACAATGTCTATGGCTACTAGATTAGGTATTTTCTTTATGACGAATTGAATCCACTTGGCATTGAGCAATCGGTTTCAGCTGCTTAAGCAATTCCGATTTTTGTCAAACGTAATCTAGTAACCGTTTGAATGGTTGTCCCCTTCCATATAACATTGTTAAGTTTAAACTCTAAATGCAAATGTTTAGACGAAAACCAACTCGGAATTCGAAACAGGGCCGATTAATTTTTTTATGCTCTGTACCAAAGGTACATAGTGTATAATAAGTTTGTGCTAGCCATGTCCGTATGTCCGTCTGTCTGTCCGTATGAACGCACAGATCTCAGAGATGGTAAGAGATAGAGGTTTGACATGTATGGGACTTATGCTTCTTATACTTGCAGGCAGATCAAGTTTATTTTCAATTTTTGCCACGTCCACTTCCGCCCCCGCAAATTGGAAAATACGTAATATCTCCCACAGTTTTATAGATAGAAGGTTTGTTCCTTCTGGACATATTTAGTAATCAGGATTATTTATCGATCCGCCAATGGAATGTTAAAGATCGGATGAACGGTAGTAAAGATATGAGCAAACGAAAATTCAATATTTCTGGGCTGCTCCTGCAGCAGCAAAACACATACATATGTATGTAGATGTATGAATATATGAGCAACTACTACACAGCAAAGTGATAGCCAACAATATTTTAGGACAAATTTTTATTTAACGATTCATATTGGATCGTTGTGGGTGTGATGACCCCGCCCCGCCAAAAATGCCACCTTTTAAATTAATTAAACCTACAAATATATTGTCTGAGAAATTCCAACAACGAAATCCTATACAAAACCTAACAGCTATGGCTAGCTCATAAGATCCAATTGGATTCTTGCAGCTAACTGGGACGCTCTCGTTTTCCCCTTTCCCTTTCCTACATACACAATATTGAGAGAGAGAAATTAGAGATGGTCGCGGGACAAATATATCGCCCAATACCCATCTGACTACTAAGACGAGGATTGTTTAAATTGCAAATAATATAAAAATAGTCTAGTTCTTTAATTCTAACATAATATCAAGCAATCACAATGATGTTAAGTCATTCTGGTCACTCCGGAATCCCGCGTAGTTTTCGATGTACGCCCATCTCTAGCTCTGGCATCTTTGCTTGTCTGCGGCGCGTGACCATCCTCTCTCTCTCCCTCTTTCTCCTAATTATACTCTGTACCAAAGGTACATAGAGTATAATAAGTTTGTGCAAAAGTATGTAACAGCCAGAAGGAAGCATCTCCATAAAGTATATATATTCTTGATCAGCATCAACAGCCGAGTTGATATAGCCTGTCTGTCCGCCTGTCTTTCCGTATGAACGCACAGATCTCAGAGATGGTAAGAGATAGAGGTTTGACATGTATGGGACATATGCTTCTTCTATCTGCAGGCAGATCAAGTTTATTTTCAATTTTGGCCTCGCCCTCTCCCGCCCCCGCAATTTGAGAAAAACGTCATATCTCCCACAGTTTAATAGATAGAAGGTTCGAACTTTCTGGGCATATATTCTAATCAAAATTATTTATCGATTTCCCAAAGGCATCATAAAGATCTCGAGACGGTTCTCGAGATATGATCAAAAGAGTGTATGCTGCAGCAGCGCATTAGCAGCGCTGTTTACCGCTACATCAAAATTTAGGTTTGTTGGTACAGTTGGTATATAATAATATAGTCGGGCTTGACCGACTTTCTTCCTTGTTTTAAATATGCTAAAATTAAGATAAACAAAAAAGAAAATCGGTCAAGCCTGACTATAATATACTCTGTACCTGTGAAGTGTTGCCCATCACCGTTGCGACCGGTGCTGCCCATAATTGTTAGTTCATCCTATCTTTACAATCCCGATTACTAAATATGTCCAAAGGGTACGAACCTTCTACCTAGATATGACATTTGTTCGATATTGCGGTGTCGGGAGGGCGCGTGGCCAAAATTGAAAGTAAACTTGATCTGTCCATTAGCTCGTTCTTCGATTCTGACTTGATCTCATCAATTGTGGCAAAATGTCGCAGGGAGCCAAATCTGGTGAATACGGTGGTTGAGGCATGATTACGGTGTTGTTTTTTTTCCAAAAAATCACGAACAAGCATTGATATGTGAGCTGGTGCATTATCGTGATGCAGAATCCGGGATTTGTTTTTCCACAATTCAGATCGCAAACATTGCATAACTTCCTTGTAGTATTCCTTATTAACTGTACGACCTCTTGGCAAGAACTCATGATGCACCACACCATTGAAATCAAAGAAAACAGTGAACAAAACCTTCACATTCGATCGAATTTGGCGTGCTTTTTTCGGAATTGGCTCATCTGGCCGCTTCCATTGTGATGATTGGGCCTTGGTTTCGATGTCATAACCATATACCCACATGTCGTCACTAGTAATGACCCGTTTGAGCAAACCCGGATCGTCGTTGACGTCGTTCTACAACTCCTAAGCGATACTAATGCGACGTTGCTATTGCTCAAAATTTAGCAAAAATCGAAGAGCATACAAAAACGAGATTAACTTTTTCAGATGCCAAGAACAAACTACTAAAATTCACCTTTTACTTTAAACACACCTCGTATATATACATTATACACGTACATGATTTTCGTTATGTTGAAAAATATTTCTTATTAAATGGGGGCCCGTGAGTTTTACCCCCGGGCCCGTTTTCCCTTCCGACGGGCCTGCAGAGATGGTAAAAGATAGAGGTTTGACATGTATGGGACATAAACTTTTTATACTTGCAGGCAGAGTTTAAACCTGTAGCTCTGGATGCTGATCGGAATATATTTTCTTTATAGGCTTGAAGACGCTTTGCACAAACTTAAAAGACTCTCTGTAAAAACGCTTAAACAAAAGCCAAGTATAACAAGTTTTTAAAAAAGTATATTTGTTTTAGAAAAGTAAAAAAAAAACAGCATCTAAGGAAATTTTATCTCACATTTTTGCGGATAATTTTTTTAAATATTGCAATATTTGTTTATTTAACAGGCAAAGTGTATTTACGACATCCCGATTCATATTTACCCACCATTCATTTTCCAAGTGAAACGGAGGGTGAAAGCTCGATAAACGAAGGCCCAATCGTGAGACAGGATATTTCGAGCAGGAGAACGATAAGTGGTAATTTATAAATTATATATTTTATTGTATTAAATTATTACCTTGTATTATTACAGAAACGTCAGAAGAGGTATATCTTTATCCACGTGCAGTTGGCGTTATTGGCTCCAATAGTAATATCTCTGTTCGACTCTGTGAAATTGAAGATTCCGAGTTGGAAGAGTTTTTGCCACAACAACAAAGAAATAACTGAAACATGACATGTTGTAAATATAAGTACATACCTTTTACAAAAACTATTTAATTTCTTGTAATACTAATTTTATAAGAACTGAAAGCTAGATCTATATATTTACAATAAAAAAGTGTTTTAATACACAGTGTAAGAATCTAGTTTACTATATTATATGGGAACACTTGGAAGAAACAACCGTGAAATAAAACTAGAACCTAAATTCAAGTCGGCGAGGCTCGACCTTTGTGTACCTGTTATTCACTAGATAAACGTTAGAAACAGCCTAATTTAACAGATGATAAAATGCATGTCATTTTAGTTAACCGATACGATTAGATGAAAAAGCTTAAATACAGGGTGGGTCAAAATAAGTCATCCGATGTTGTTTGGCTTTCATTTATTTTCTAAATAAAAAACGTATATTCTTTTTTTTGATTATATTAATTTGAACCTTTAAAATTTTATTGGTCATTTCGAGAAGATGATATCGGCCAAATGGACGCCGTTACAATTGATTGCCATACGGGCTCGTTTTATGGCATTTTTCATCACTTCGGCAAGAACTTCGGGCTGCTGATTCTCGCACTCGTGTCGAATGTTGTCCTTGAGGGCTTCCAAGGTCTCGGGCTTGGTTACGTAAACACGGGATTTCAAAAAACCCCACAAAAAAGTCTGGAACGGTTAAATCAGGCGGAAATGAGGTGGAAATGAGCCTCATCGCTCATTATGATTTTGGTCGAAAAATCGATAATTCTCGATTATTCCGCGTTCTTGGAGAGTATATCGATCCATGGCTTGTTCACTTGTATTCTACAGCTGTCTAGTCCACAAATGTCAAAACAGATCTGACTTTGGCGGCTATTTGTAAAAATAAGAGCATCTTCCAATAGGGTGACTTCTTTTGACCCACCCTTTATATATATTAGGGTGGTCCTCACTTAAAAAGGTGGTTTTTGCTTAGCTCTCATAGCGCAAAAACCTTTGGTTTAATGTAAAAGCTAGGTACGGAGAACGATAAAAAGCTCATTATTTGGGGCCTCATCAATAGAGAGTATTTTAATGCAGTTGCCATAGACAGCACCAAAGTCCAGAAAGAGCAGCAAAAAATTTGTTGCTTGCACCGGACAATGCCGCAGTAATATATACTAACTTTTATGAAATAAAAACAAATAAATTATGAAAATGTGTATCATTTATTATTGATCTCGCAACCCAAAAGTTTCGTATATCGTCTGGACCGGGTGCTTTGACATGGAGCCAAATACAGTTCCAACAATTAAAACTGTTTGCGCCCACTAGGAAGTTTTGAATGAAGAGTTCTGTGACTATTGGGTGAAATCAAATTAGGTCTTACAATCTCTCTTAGCTCTGTCGATATACTCATATCGTTAGCAAATCTTTCCAAGTTTCCCCTTTCTCGCAAATATGGCAACTGAGTCGCTGGCGTCTGCTTCTTTGTATCCTCTGCTTCTTCCCCACCCAAGGTAATTTGTGCGGCATAAATGAAAACTTGAGTTTTCATATTCAAAATCTGTAATAGAGGGGGGACAGCTGACCCCTGGCTACGCCCTTGGGTATTTCCAATCTGCATTTCATATACTGAATTTTCTTATTGTTGCGATTTGAAATCCTCATCAAATTGTTTGTAAACAAAAAACATCCGGGAAAAGTTTGACCGTACCTTTAAAAAACACCAAGTTTTGCCTTATTTGGCGTTTTTGACATTTTTTGGCTACCTCAGCACACTATTTTGTTTTTACGATCCACTTTCGCAATAAATGACACTTTTTCGGGCGCCCAAACAGTTTGGCGTTCTCCGTACATAGCTAAAACTAAAAAATTTAAAGTTTCACGTATATTGATGAATGTTTAGAGTTTGCTCACGAACCCTAAAGTTGGAAAATAATGCATTTTTTTTATTACCTACCCATAAAACTAGTCGAAGCAACTCAAAATTCTAAAAATAGTATTTTATAAAGTTCATGTATTCTATGCTATCTTACCTTTCCAAAAGGGGGCTTAACATTTTGGTTCGACTAATATTAATAGTTTTATAGCTAATAAATTTTATTAATCTCTTTTAATCTCTGTACCAAAGGTACACACACACTGCCTGACAAAATGGAATCCGATCTTCCCCCAACCAACTTACTTTTAAGTATTTTGGCCCGCTGAGCAAGAAAATAGACATGGAAAAAAAATCTGTCGAATAGTTATCGAGATATTATCGATAGACTGTTTGTTCCATTATTTCAAAAGATGCCAGATTTTTTGGTCATGTCGATTTTCGTGCTCAGCGGGCCAATATACTTAAGGAAAAGTTGCTTTGGTGAATTGGGGAAAGATCGACTTCAACCATCTAACAGTGCCTGTTCCTTTGGTACAGAGCAAGGATTAATACCGAAACGATTTTCGGTTCCGGTACAGGACCGGTACGATCCGAAATGAAAGTTTCGGGCAAAGGTTATATTTCTTATTCTTCTTATTTGGCCCGATATATCTATCACAACCGTTTGATGGTCTCGGCCGCTGCAATTAATGCCCGCCACTCGTCTCTGTCTTGTGCGAGCTGCCACCAGGTGGTCAATTTAAGCGCCTTAATGTCTTTCAGCACCTGTTTATCCCAACTAAGTTTCTGTCGTCCTACTCTTTTTCCTTTCCCTAATTCGTTCGCCCTCCGCCTGTAAATTTTTTTTACTGGAGCTTCTTCATCCATAAGAGGGACATGTCCAAGCCAGCGCAGCCGCTGTTTTTTTATGCGCTTGACTAGATCAGTGTCCCCATAGAGCTCATACAGTTCGTGGTTCATACGGGTGCGGAACTCATCGCCAACTTTTACAGGTTTATAAATCCTCCGAAGAACTTTTCTCTCGAACACACCGATCGCCTCCTCATCCACTGTTGTTAATGTCCATGCTTTTGCGCCGTATTGCAGGACTGGGATAATAAGCGACTTGTATAGCGCAATTTTCGTTTTTCGAGACGGTGCTCTGCTCTTGAACTCCTTTCTAATCCCGTAGTAACATCGGTTTGCAAGAGTTATTCTTCTTCGGATCTTCAAACTGATGCCGCTGGTAATCATCGTTCCGAGGTTGACAAAGTCCTTTACAACGTTAAAGTTGTACTCTTCCATTGCAACAGATTGTCTAAGACGCGTAGCCTCACTGCTCTCTGAGACTAGGAACTTCGTCTTTTCCTCATTTACCGATAAGCCCATGACTTTTGACTGCTTTTCAAGCTCTGAAAACGCCTTGCTTACCGCCCGTTCGGATTTGCCGATAATGTCAATGTCACCGGCATATGCAAGTTAGCATTTGGGCACTGTCGCAGTATATACTCCATCAGCAGATTAAAGAAGATACACGATAAGATGTCACCCTGCCTAAAACCTCTTCTGGTTTCGAAAGGCTCGGAGAGGTTCTTTTCTATTTTTCGAACGTACTTTGCTGGTATACCAAAAGTAGACAGGGCTTCAAAGAACTTTGACCTTATCGGTGTGTCGAAAGCGGCTTTATAATCAACCAAAAGATGATAGGTTTTGATTTTCGTCTCATTTGTTTTCTCCAGTATTTGTCTCAGTGTGAATATTTGGTCTATGGTGGATTTACCAGGTCTAAAGCCAAACTGATAAGGTTTGATCAGTTCGCTCATTCTCGGCTTTAGACGTTCACATAAAATACATGACAGAACCTTATTTGCAATGGGTAAGAGACTGATCCCGCGGTAATTGGCGCATATTGCAGGGTCTCCTTTTTTAAGTATTGGGCAGAGAACACTTAGACTCGAATCTTCGAGTATACTCTCTTCGGACCAAATTCTGCATAGGAGTTGTTTCATGCACCTTACCAGCTCCTTGCCGCCAGCCTTGAACAATTCAGCGGGCTCCAGGTGATTAAATTTCTCTATGTTAGATAAATTGCGTGATGAGCAACTGCACCTGATTGACTCTGATTTTTACTCAATGCTGACATGTACAGAGCCTTCCTTGTCACTCAAATTTCTTCTAACAACGGGCGATTGGTTTAATTGGGGTCTCTTATAATTGTAAGTCCAATGTACGGGAAATATTCCAAGCGGCATTGGATTTCAGTCGGGTAAAGCGAGATTTCTTGCCGTTGAAATGTTCTTTTCATACGAGTAATGTCATATGCCTTTTTATCAACTTTAGCAAACATCTTTGTTAACTCAACGCTGCCGCTACAATCATCAGTAACATCTATAGTTGTCTGATCCAAGTTTTCTTGACTTGAATCCATCTTTGGTACAACTGACCCGCTAACTTAAGCAACGTTTAAAGAGAGGATGGTGCTCTTTCAAGCAAAGATAAACAAGCGCAGCTTTATGGTAAGTAAAGACAACGCACCCAAAGCCTTTTGCTGACCATCGGCCAGCACAAACGAAAATCAAAGCGACCAACAAGCGAAACCAAACGAATCCGAAAATAGCAATGCTTATGCTAATGCTCACAAGCGAGAGAATTGCGAGGGGTGCCGAACAAGTTATGACTCTCAGAATTTTAGCATGCCACTCATTTAACCCAATTTTTTTGCCAAGACAAATTTAAATTTTTTATTTTGTAAGCCACTATTAATTCCACTTTATTTAATTTTTTGCTCGAGATATGTATTTGTTGCGTCAAATGTTCACAAAATTTTGTTTCAATGCCAAGACAATAGACCGAATTTTACTTTTATGTATGTTTGTATACTAAGCTTTTGTCTGTCTTAAAACAATTGTTTTATTATTGTTTTGGCATTGTTACCTGGTCAACTGACGAATATCCATAGATGATGCAGCAGCAATTAAATGTCACAAAAGTGGTGGGTGCGGGGATCCAACGCACGCAGCTAACCAGACTTTAAACTATTTTTTTAAAATTTTTTTTTTTATGACTGTTTAAACGACCTTTATACTCTTAACTTGCAGTTTTTACTGGCTCGAGGTCTTGCTATGTTATTGACATAACTTTAAACAGAGGCACACACTTACAAAGGGGAATGGCTGTCTTAATCTGTCTTTTTGGTGTTTTGCGCGCAAGGCTGCCTTTGGAATTCCCAAACAGTTTTGCCGTCGCGGGCATGGAGAGACTGCTGTTTGGACAGACATTTCAGGCTCAAGATCGCTGATGAGTGAGGTTGGTCCCTCATGAAACGTCGTCCGATCAACCTGATGCCTCCTTTGTTGTGTTGTGTGCCTCTGTTTAAAGTTATGTCAATAACATAGCAAGACCTCGAGCCAGTAAAAACTGCAAGTTAAGAGTATAAAGGTCGTTTAAACAGTCATAAAGTACTAAAACGCTTGGCACTGCGTTGTTGTTCGAAACTTAATAGAAATAGTTTCATTTAAAACAACAAAAACTCCTGTTTGTATTTTTTTTTTTTTTTTTAGTTTAAAAGGTAATTTTATTGAGCTTAGTGACCCTATTACATCTAAGTTTTTACAAGCTATTGTTACTCCTAAAAATAACTTATGTTGTAGTGTTTGTTTTGATTTTAATGTTAGATATTTGTTGTGTTGTGTGTTTGTTTTCGTGTAGTTCTAGTTCTAGGGGTTTTGAGTGCTAGGTTTGTTATATATTTAGATTGTTATTGATATATATGTGATAGTGTAGTGTAATGACTGTGTATGTACAAAGTTTGTATTTTAAAGCTATAAAGGTATGTAATTTGTGTGTGATTTGTCGTTGGGAAGTATGTTTTCATGTCAGTCTTTTCGTACTAAATGACGGGTTTTTGAATGGTAAGCCTATATCCTTCGGTTAGCCAAGTCAGTGGGATGGATCCTCTGAAGTCTCCGTGCTGCCCTGATCCCGTTTATCCTTCTTCTTCTGAGCAGGCGTCTGGCAATGTTGTTTGGGTGGCATGCTACCTTGTCAAGGTAACGTGCGGCTTGTCTGTTTATGGTATCGCCGACCATAGGGACACCACAATCTCTCTCTATGTCCTTGGTTCTGATGAACCACTCTGCACCAGTGACTCGTCTGAGCATTTTTGCCTGAAAGACCCTAATTTTATTCAGGTGGGTCTTGGCGGCGATGCCATACACCTGGATGCCATACCTCCAGATCGGTGCCAGGATCACTTTGTACATCAGCACCTTGTTTTTCAAGGACAACTTTTTGTTTTCGTTAAGGAGCCAGCCCATCCTTGTTGCCTTGCTTCTCAACTTGCCAGCCACTTCCGAGGTATGCTGTTTAAACGTGAGTCTCTTGTCGAGTGTGACCCCAAGGTACTGCCGTTTTGTGTGGGAGCACCTCTCCGTGAAGGAAGACTCCAGGGCATATGTCTGAGATATTCCACCTGCAGGCCCAGTTCTCAAACCTTTTCAGGTATTCCTGCAGTGTATCTGTTGCAGCATAGATGCACTTATCCCGTGACATTATCGCTGTGTCGTCAGCGAACGTCGCGATCAGCAGGTCCTGCGAGTCTGCGATGGGGATATCAGTCGATGTGGGCATGTCAGCGGTGAAAAGGCTGTACAGGGTTGGCGTGGAATCCTTCCAGGACAAAGTTGACCACCCTGTGTAGTTGTTCGGGTGTGCCATGCCTTAGGCGAAAACCAAATTGGAACTTTGGTATCCTCAGTTTCACTGCAGGAGTCTCCAAAATTCTCCGCAGCAGGCATCTCTCCAGCAGTTTGCCGCAGGCTGGTAGTAGGCTAATAGGCCTGTAAGAGTCCAGATCGTCTGGTGGCTTTCCGGGTTTGTGCAACATTACAATGTTTGCACTTTTCCAGGCACGAGGGAAGTAGCTGAGGCGTAGTGCAGCGTTAAAGATTAGCAACAAGAACAAAATTGCCTTTTGAGGGAGCAGCTTTATTGCTCTGTTGTCAATCTCATCCTCTCCCGGGGCTTTGCTATTTTTGAGCGATCTTATTTCACCTTTGACCTCCTCTAGGGTTATTGGTGCAGTTGGCAGCGCCATTTCGAGTGGGATTTGCAGTGTCTCCTGCACTAATTGAGCTCTATTGGCTGAGGCAGTGGTAAAAGGCTGGAATCTTTCCTCCAGGTTGCAGGCAAAGGCTTCAGCACGATCCTGAGGATGTTTAGCCCATGTACCATCAGGTTTCCTGACTGGAAATTTTGGTTGCGCGTGCCTCTTGTACCTCCTGGTAAGCTTCCAGAGGGCGAATTTGGAATCTTCATTGGGCTTGGCATCCTCAAGAAGTTTGTTTGTGGCCTCTTTTTTGATCGTGGCCAGGACCTTTCTCACCCTGTTTGCAACCCTCCTGTAGATGCGATCAATAGCAGGATCGTATGTGCGGGTGTACTCCCTTCTCAGGCGTTTCTTGAGCTCAATCAGTCCCTCAGCTGCCGGTGTCAAAACCAAATCTCCACGTGTTTTATGTGTGGGGAGTGAGTTGGCTGGTGCGGCATTGACAGCAGCAGCTTTGATTTTGCCCAAGAACAGTAAGATGGCGTCGTCTACGTCTTGCGTTGAGAAAATATCCATGTTGAGGAGGAGGGAATCGCTCAACTCATCCTGGAATCTTTTCAGGTCCGAACCTGGCGAGATAATCCTGCCTCTGTTCGGTGTTGTTTGAGCACACAGGTTCAAAGTAGCCAGTATTGGTAGATGATCCGACGTCTGGTCTTATTCCTCCCGCACAGTTATTAGGTGCCCTGGGAGCCCCTTGTAGAGGTAGAAATCCAAGCAGGTGGGTGTACCTCTACTATTATATGGGTAATAGGTTGGTCAACCAGTTGCCAGGATCTGCTGGGCGTCTCGACTTATGGCCTGGTGCAGTGCTGTGCCTCGAGGGTTGGCTCTGTAGTCACCCCAGAGCCGGTGTGTGGCATTGAAGTCACCTCCAACTATGAATTTTTGGCCAAGTTGGCCAAGCAGTGCCTCGAAGCCTGAGGAGCTCCATGGAAGTGCTGGTGGCAGGTACGCGGCTCCAATAAGCACCTCGCCAAACGATGTGGACACCATTACTGCTGCTAGTTGGGTGTAGTTGTTGGTGACAGGGTGTAGGTGGTAGTGTATCAGCTCCTGCTTCACTAATACACATGCCCCACCTCTAGGCCGGCCTCCTAGGAGATCGGCTCTATAGCAGGCATATCCTTCCGTATGGAAGGATATTAAAGTAAGTACCTGGGTGCAGAAAAGTTTCCGAGATCAGCATGATGTCGATTTCATGCTTAGTTAGGAAGACTTTAAGCTCGTTAGCATTTGGGATGATGCTACGAGCGTTCCACGATCCGTCTGATAATGTGGCTTAGAGGCTCGGAGCTCCCTTATCTCCTTTAGCAGCTCAGCAATAGTGGCCTGGAGTCCATTTATGGTTTGCTGCATGGAGTTTGGCATGATTCATGCGGTTGCAGGGTTGTGCAGGTGAATATCCTGGGTGGCGCTGTGGGTTGAGCAGCCTTGTGCTGCTCCCCGCTGAGGGGGGCGGGCATCCGGGTGGGATGTGTGGGTTGAGCGACCCTGCGTTGCTCCCCACTGCTGAGGGTGGGCATCCGGGTGGGCTGAGCGACCTTGAGTTGCTCCCCCCTGGGGTTTGTTTTGACTGTGGGTTTGTTTCCTGCCTCCTGTGCCCTGCTGTCCTGCTCGTGACGCGTCTGCGTACAAGAGTCCTTGCTGCACGATTGAGGTAGGTATGGCTGCTTGGATGTAGCGTTGCGCGGGCATTTGTTGTCCATTTCTGGCCATAGGGGCTATGTTGATGCCAGATCCTCGGTTTTTCATCCTGCGGACGTAAAAAGGGCACTTTTTGTAAGACGCCATGTGGTTTTTGCCACAGTTTGAGCATCTTAGATCAGCTTCAGTCTTTGCCTGGCAGGCATTAGATTTGGTCCAATGGTCCTGACCACACCTTTCGCATTTCGGCATTTTAGTGCAGTAGTTTTTTGTATGGTCAAACTCAAAGCATCTAAAACATTGCCTTATGCTGGTATTTTTGCGTTTCGGCTCAACGGTGACTCTTTGGCGTCCCACTTTTATGATCCGAAGTGCCTCTCGGTTGTTGTCTGCCTTCTTAATGTCCACAAACCATACATTTAGTTTTGGAGCCTCCTCAGTGCTCTCTTGGCCATCAGAGGGTTGCACCTTACCTCTAGGGTTATATATGTTGACCACAACATGTCCCATACCACAGAAAGCAGACTCTATCTGTGATTTTGGTGTAGAAGCAGCCAAATTGCGCACAACCACACGGAAGGGTCTTTCTTCGGGTAGGCAGAAGTGTACTGTATCCTTTTCGTCGAAAGTACTCCTGTTATTTCTCGGTGTGTGTCAGAGTCTTCGCAAACACTCGCAGATCTCCGTACGAGTTTAACTCGTATGAGACCTGGTCGACTTTTTCGTTGAGGATGTATATACAAACATTTTTGGTCTTTTGTTCCAGAGCGGCGGCCGTTGGTTGCACCTGAGTCCAAAGTCCAAAACAGAGGCCACACACTTACAAAGGGGAATGGCTGTCTTAATCTGTCTTTTTGGTGTTTTGCGCGCAAGGCTGTCTTTGGAATTCCCAAACAGTTTTGCCGTCGCGGGCATGGAGAGACTGCTGTTTGGACAGACATTTCAGGCTCAAGATCGCTGATGAGTGAGGTTGGTCCCTCATGAAACGTCGTCCGATCAACCTGATGCCTCCTTTGTTGTGTTGTGTGCCTCTGTTTAAAGTTATGTCAATAACATAGCAAGACCTCGAGCCAGTAAAAACTGCATGTTATTTTTTTTAAGTTAAATTAATTAACAAAAACTTTCCAAAGTCTTTGCCTCGGTCGACATGAAAAATTACCCACTTTTGGTTTTATGGAAATCGCGGAAAGTCAGAAAACGAAACTGATTAGCTACTGCGCTTGTATGCGCTAATATGAATAAAAAATAGAAACTTAATTCATCTGGGAATTAACTACCATTTTAGAATGTTTTCATGGTTTTGAATACTGCTAAGTGCCAGAAAAATGTTAATGAATTCCAGCAGCTTATTTATTGAAAAAACTGATGTGTTTTTATCACAAAATTTCTTTTCTTGCAACATCACATATGCATCAAAGTCGTCGGCGCTTTTAGAAAAATGTTCAAAAAGGTTTCTCACGTTTCCTATTTCCTGAACGGGCGATTTCGCTAGAGATTTTTTGATATTTTCAATTTGCAGTGTAACCAAATGGAATAAATATCACCCAAACCTAGATTTTCGACTTGAAGTTTAGTGTTGATCACCTCTGCTGGTTCTAGTAAACGTACTATTTCGAGAGCTGAGTCCCACACCATCCGATGTAGAAGAATGTCGTTATATGCGTCCGCAAAATTGAAGAAGTGTTGAAGATGTTTTCTGCCAGACGTTTTACTCCTTCTTACAAAACTGACAAAAAATTTCACATCTTTTAAAGGATGTCTTATGATTCGTTATTCGCGTTACAAACATCTAACCAAAATCACGATACTCTCTGCAAAGGTAAAAAAATCCCAAAACCGTACCGGAATCAAATTTTCGGTTTTGTTCCGGCTCTATCGGTTCCAATAATAACGGTAAACGGTAGTCGGGTCTCAAAAAAAATTTGTATCGGTTCCAGTACGTAATTTGAAACGGTTTATTTCGGTTAACGGTTCTGGTTCACGTTGTTATAAACGGAAGGCATTCATCGAGTGTGTTAGACGTACGTTCTTTCCGAGGAGCCAATATAGACTCGGATCACTACCTTGTTGCTGCCAAAGTACGCACACGGCTCAGTGTGGCACATGCCGCACGTTCTAGTGCACGTCCTAAACTGAACGTCGAGAAGCTGCAATCACAACGGACCTCCGAAGCCTACACAGCAAAACTCACCCATTTGTTCAAGGAAATTTCACCTTTCCCTTCAGGTGGAAGCATATTTCACACTCCATGAGTACGGCTGCCAAGGAGACTCTCGGATATGCCGAGCACTCCCGAAAACAGTCATGGTACGACGATGAGTGCCGCCGCGCTACTGCAGAGAAAGACGCTGCCTACAAGAGAACTCTGCAGTCGGAAGCAACGCAAGCTGTCAAGGAGCGAAATCGGAAGAAAAGAAGAGAGGAGAAGCGCCTTTTCAGAAGGAAAAAGAATGAGCAGGAAAGGCGCATGCGTAAGGAAGTTGAAAGCCTGTTCAGCATGAGTAAGACTCGAAAATTCTACCAAAAAGTTCGGCGACTAGCCGAAGGTTTTAAGCCCGGAGCCTCACAATGTAAGGACGAAGCCGGAAATCTTGTCACAGATCCAAAGAGGCACTAGACAAATAGAGAAACTATTTCTCCAACCTGCTGGGAGGCGATTATGAACACAATGACGTCACTGGAGAAGTAGTGGAACCACCAATCGATGATATAGAAATAGACCCACCGGACCAAAACGAAGTTTGGTTAGACATAAAAAGGCTAAAAAATAACAAATCAGCTTGAGCCGATGAGCTGCCCGCTGAATTGTTCAAGGCTGGCGGCCAGGAGCTGGTAAGGTGCACGCACCAACTCCTGTGCAGAATTTGGTCCGAAGAGAGTATGCCCGAAGATTGGAGTCTAAGTGTTCTCTGCAAAATACTTAAAAAAGGAGACCTGCAATATGCGCCAATTAACGCGGGATCAGTCTCCTACCCATTGCATATAAGGTTCTTTCATGTATCTTATGTGAATGTCTAAAGCCGAGAATGAGCGAACTGATCGATCCTTATCAGTTTGGCTTTAGACCTGGTAAATCCACATTAGACTAAATATTCACACTAAGACAAATACTGGAGAAAACCCATGCGACGAACATCAAAACCTACCATCTTTTTGTGGATTATAAAGCCGCTTTTGACACTCCGATAAGGTCAAAGTTCTTTGAAGCCCTGGCTACTTTTGGTATACCAGCAAAGTACGTTCGAAAAATAGAAAAGAACCTTTTCGTAGCCTTTCGATACCAGAAGAGGTTTTAGGCAGGGTGACATCTTATCGTGTAGCTTCTTTAGTCTGCTGATGGAGCTAACTTGCATATGCCGGTGACATTGACATTATCGGCAAATCCGAACGGGCGGTAAGCAAGGCGTTTTCAGAGTTTGAGAAGCAGTCAAGTCATGGGCTTATCGGTAAATGAGGAAAAGACGAAGTTCCTAGTCTCAGAGAGCAGTGAGCCTACGCGTCTTGGACAATCTGTTGCAATGGGAGAGTACAACTTTAACGTTGTAAAGGATTTTGTCAACCTCGGAACGATGATTACCAGCGACAACATCAGTTTGAAGATCCGAAGAAGAATAACTCTTGCAAACCGATGTTACTACGGGCTTAGTAAATAGTTCAAGAGCAGAGCCACGTCTCGAAAAACGAAAATTGCGCTATACAAGTCGCTTATTATCCCAGTCCTGCAATACGGCGCAAAAGCATGGACATTAACAACAGTGGATGAGGAGGCGATCGGCGTGTTCGGAATTTTTTCAAAGAAATCAAAACGGTCGATTTCCGGATAATCACTGTTTTATTTGCTAAGCGTCAAGGCATTATAAATAAAAAAACATTTTATTTCTTTTCAAGTTAATTTCTTAGGAAATTATGGCCGTCCCAAAATGAAACTTATATTGCGTGTTAAAGCACTTATGATAAGTGATGACTCACAATTTAAAGAAAAAAAAATAAAAATGGTAATTTTTCCACTTATCACAATTCAAGTTTCTTTTTAGTTTTGGCGGCCTTTTTCCTCCAGTGTAACCAACAAACATCACGGCGAGCCAAATCCGTTATTGTATCTGAATATGGGTTTAACGACCTGTTTTGATTTTAGTCAAAGTGAATGTTTCTTATAAAACCTTAACGGTTCCCTATTAAACAAACAATAAAAAATACCTTGGTATTTATACAAAAGGGAAGCATACCCCTTTAAATAAATGCACACAAGAAAATCGTGGCACACTTTAATCACTCTCTGAGACGAATATCTCAGTAATTAAAATAGTGGCCATAAACAACAGAGATATATTGAACAACCTTCAATGCCAATGCATATACCTTTATATACCTTAAAAGAGCGGAGCTTAAAGCTAGTTGAAAGTTCGTGCAAGTTGTGCACTTGGAATTCTAGCTTAAAAGCAAGTTGAAAATTCGTGCAAATTTGTGCACTTGGAATTCTCAACAATTTATTCGCCAACTGGGTAATATAAATAGGATTTGCAAATGGCTTGTTGGTGTGACAGTAACTGAAAGTGTACTGACGAAGGCTTTGCCATGGCGGCAGCCAAAACGGCCGTCTACACAGCCACAGCTACTGTTCATGTTCAAATGTAATTGAACTATAATCAAACCTCGACCATGAGCCTGCTGACATTCACTTTGACTAAAATAAATAATAATAATAAAATAATAGAAACCACATCAGCAGCAGTGGCAGCAAAGGCCTCAGCATCAAAAACACCTATGTCAACAACAACCAGATATCTCAGGGCCAAAACGAGCATTT
This sequence comes from Lordiphosa collinella, assembly GCA_018904265.1. NCBI lineage: Eukaryota > Metazoa > Arthropoda > Insecta > Diptera > Drosophilidae > Lordiphosa > Lordiphosa collinella. The sequence continues at coordinate 10,639 of JAEIFV010000445.1, read as the reverse complement.
AAGGATACGCTAGCTTATCTTGAAAACGCCCTAGATAATATTCTTGAGGCTCGACAAAACGAATCCATAAACGACTATCATCTTGAGCCATACTGATGGAAGCCACTACCTACGACCAGGCATGAAATGGACCAAAGCTACACTATAAAATTTCCCACAAGTATTTATAAAATTGTAAGAACGCAGGATTTGTAACGTTATAAATATCTGTTCTTTTATTTATATAATTAATGTTTCGCTCCGAATATACGTCTCTCGTCTGTCACTCAGCTCCAGGTCTGGCAAGTCATTGCTCCAGTGTGACCGCACACTCATCTACTCCAAATCTCTTTTATTCGTTGAGTCTCTTTTGCAAAAAGCTATCAGTAGTGAAAAGTAGTGAGTTAAAATATTACGAACGATCGATGAAAATTGGATTGGATATTCAAATTAATTCTGGTTATTAGCCAGATCGTTTAAGATATCATCAGCTTTCGCTCGTCAATGTGATTGCCTAGCTTCTTAAAACAAGAACAAATTAAGATATTTTTAAAGTTATATTCGAAGAAACTAAGAGAATTGATGACAAAATGCAATTCCAGTTGAAAATAAGGTCGGCACAAAAAGAGCTCTAATTTAAGCACCCAAGATTTTAAATTAAACTAGTTTATGAAAATTATAAAAATAAATAACCTGTTTCTGGTAGAATTTTTCTAATATAGTTTGGAATGCTCCACCCGAAAAAATTTTAAATGGGAACGCTTTTAAATATGAATTTGTAATAAAAGATTAATACCGGAATGGTTCACCAAAATAAACCGTTTCAAATTACTTACCGGAACCCGAATCGGATCTGATAAAAATGATTTATTGAAAACCGAATACAGTTTACCGTTGTTATTAGAGCCGATAGAACCGAAAAGAAACCGAAACGCAGGTACCGGAACGGTTTCGGATTTCTACCTTTTCAGAGCACATCGTAATTTTCGTCAGATATTTGTACTCTCTCAGATTCTAAAGGGAGCTTAACGTACATACATTGATTGACATGTAATACACCGATGATGCTGTGGCAGCAACTTCACACCGTTCAAATTCTCATGCACCAATTAGTGTGCGATACATTTACTCTGCCATCTCAAGCAATGTTGTCACCACTAACAATATGGCTACCGACACAGAGTGACGCCGACTTGCCACCAAAAAAAAGCATTTCTGTTATTGTTAAACTTTAAAATTAAAATAATAAACGATTAGTGAATAGTAAATAGACTCTAAACATCTTTTCACTAAAATGCTATAGATGACAGTTCATTGTCTGCGATAGGTTATCGCTAGATGGTTCATGATAGAGATGATTAGTGATCTACTTACAATTTCTAGCAGTATTTTTGCTTTTATGGGAATCGAAATTGGCAAGAACGAGACCCAGCTGTCAGCAATTTGATTTAGTTGCTGTGTTCGATTACTCAGTACCATAATGTAATCATAAGTTCTTACATGTTAACTAAGAAAAATATTACAAAATGTGAAAGAGCGTCTATAAATTATGGTACGGACCGGAATACCTAAACTAAAAACCGAGTACCGTATTGAAAAGGAAAGCCGAAATAAATTGAAAACTGTAACAGAACTTTTAACCGAAATTAATTTCGAGACGTGCCGAACCAGTACCGGAACCGAAATTGGTTTCGGTATTCTATATTTCAATATACATAAGGAATGTGCCGAAAAGAAACTGCACACTTTCAAACGCCAAAAGCTCTCAGTGGGAGCTTTTGATCATGCCGTGCGATGCATCGTTAGAAAGCTCTATTAATTCTTGCATGTTCTCTTTTCTTTATTCGTCGTACACATTACACCAGTATTCCCCAGCCATGCCCCGGGGGGCCGAACACTTTCGGCAACTCACATGTATAGGCAGCCGAAGGCATGCCGAAGTCGTCTCATTGACTGGCAGAGAGAACAAAATTTGTCAGTCGCAGTCTGTGCGTCGAGTAGAGCACATTGACGGCGCTTTGCCTACGGGCTACACTGCAAAAAATTACTATAGCTACTCTGCATATTTGTGTATATTTTTGTTATTAATTTACTTTTTTATTTATGAAACTGCTAAAATACAAGCATTTAAACTTTTTTTTCTTTAAAACTACATATATGTCAAATTCTTTATTCTTGGTTATTTATTATTTTGTTTTTTTTTTTATTGTTGTTTGAGATTTGTCGATGGGTTCGCCAAAAAATCCCTGCATAGATACACCAAAAGTGTCGAAGTCATGTCGTAAGAAATATGTACTTAGGTTTCAATCGCTCATTGGTGGTCAACTGCGCCGGTTGTTCATAAGCGAAAAAATATATGGGACCTCGAATGGGAAGCAAATATTTTTTTTCATTAAATTTTTCTAATGAAGCTGAATGCATGGTATGCAATCGCATTGTAGGTAAAACATTATCATAAGGAGTTGCATAATAAAAGCGATGCGGTACGTCATGAATTGCTGATTAAATTAAAAGGTTCATTTGATTTAAAAATGAATCGAATTCGCCATCTTATTGCATAAAAAAATGATGGTCCGATTGCTACTGATTCTGCTAGACTGAAAGCTTCGTTTGCAACTTCTCTAGCACTAGCAAAAAATGTCACCCTTTCGATGATGGCCCATTTTTTAAAGAACTTAGTCTTGAAGTCCTGGACATTTTGGGACAAGGGGAAGAGTCTAACAAATACAAAATAAAGACCTGTCAAATCTTAATAGAACCGAACATCATTTTAAACTACACCCCAACAATAGCCGATTGGAAGAGTATGCAGATGCAGTTAATACACTTTCTACCGCAATTGATTAAAGATTTAAGGATTTAAGCCCAATCGACTGGCTAATTTTAATTTTCAATAATCCACTTGAAACTAATAAATCTACGTTTCACGAGGATATTCAAAAAGAAATCAACGAAATGAAAGATGATATAATATGTTGCCCCTAGGTACAGAAATCGATTTTTGGAAAGAAATCTCTATACAAAAATATCCATCCACAAAAAAGGCAATGTTAAAAATTTTTTTCTATGTTAACAATGACTTATATTTGTGAATCTACATTTTCCACCATGAAAATAATTAAGCCCTCGATGAAAAATAGACTAAGTGACAGCCATTTAGAAGATCTTTTACGTATTAAATGTTATCCGGAAGATATAGAAATAGTTGCAATATTGAAATCTATAAATAGTCCAGAATAATCCTAAATATTTTAACAACAATAGCCCATTTTAACGCAAATTCAACAATAGCCCACTAATCACGCTCTCATAATTTTGCTCAGTGCCATTCACACAAACCGATACACAAAAAGATTTTTAAAAAATTTACTCATTTTGCCGCAAATCCCACAATCGCCTACTAATCTCTGACTTGCTCCCAATTTTGCGCAGTGCAAGGCACACAATACATTCACACATTTTCTCTCCTCTCTTCTTGGGGAACCCTGCATTACACCAGTGTTCCCAGCCATGCCCCGGGGGGCCGAACATTTTCGGCAACTCACATGTATAGGCAGCCGAAGGCATTCCGAAGTCGTCTCACTGACTGGCAAAGAGAACAAAATTTGTCAGTCGCAGTCTGTGCGTCGAGCCGAGCACGTTTTGCCTACGGGCTACACTGCAAAAAATTACAATGGCTACTCTGCGTATTTGTATATATTATTATTAATTTTATTTTTTTAATACTGAAACTGCTAAAATACAAGCATTTAAACTTTTTTCTTTAAAATTACATATATGTAACATTCTTAATTCATGGTTATTTATTATTTTGTTTTTTTTTTTATTGTAAGTTGAGATTTGTCGATGGGTTCGGCAAAGCATCCCTGCATCGATACACCAAAAGTGTCGAAGTCATGTAAGAAATAAGTATTTAGGCTTCATTCGCTCATTGATGGTCAACTGCGCCGGTTGTTTGATAAGCGAAAAATATGTGGGACCTCGAATGGGAAAGCAAATATTTTGTTCATTAAATTTTACTAATGAAGCTGAATGCATGGTATCCAATCGCATTATAGGTAAAAAAACGCGCCAAAAAATTAAACCACAAAAACCGACAAAACAAAAACATTTTTAAAACAATAACTCATTTTGCCGCAAGTCCCACAATCGCTTACAAAACCCTGACTTGCTTCCCAATTTTAAGTGCAAGGCACACAATTACATTAAAAAATTTGGAAACTTTTTTTTGGGGATTGTTGTAATAGAATGCTAGGTATAAAAAAAAATTATGCAAAAAATTTTTTTTATAATTTTTATATATTAGAAAATTTACAAAAATACAAGTGTAACTATAAATAGTGTAAAAAACATAATAATCAAATTTGGAGAGACGTGTTCTACAAAATATTTGCCAAAAACTGGAAGAAAAAAAGGTCCACAGGCACATTCCTTAGAAACATTAAATGGTCTCAAGCTAGATTTGAATCGAATTGATTTTTCAATAATCGCGTTAGGCATTGCTTTCAAATCGGCTTAGTAGTATGAATACAACGAGCAGGTTATGTAAACATTTGTACACGCCTTGGAAAAATAAAAACAAATAGAACACAGTTAGTCATTTCTTTTTGTCAATATAAAAAGTGAGCGTAAAGTCAGATCAGAGAAAATAATCAAGAAAAATGGTTTCCTAAAAAATCTCAAAAATTCATAATTGTTAGAAAAAAATTTTTTCACATAAAAAACCTATTTTTAAGTTAGGCATTCCAAATTCCACTAAAAACAGTTATGATAGAATTGGGTCTTTTTGGCTGTAAACGAGTGTTATGCCCTGTCCTCACCACAACTGCATTTTGGATTTTCGCATTTTGGCAAAATGTAAATTTTTACCAATTGGCAGAAGGTTGGAACCTGCAATGAATCTATACTTTCATAAACTAACTAAGTGTGTTTCAGTGAGGAAGCCACATTATTCTCAAAATGTACACTTTCGATATACGAAGGTACGTTCAGGCTCTTAATGCCATACTGAACATTTTTACAGTGCCACAATTTACTATCATTTATTGGATTTCATTATTTCTTTTCTGAGACTGAGAGACTGAGATGCACAATTTCATGAGAATGTCGGGAACAATTGAAGCGAGGATTGTAGAAAAATTATATATGAGATTTAACTACAATGGTATACCATACCAATTTTCTATTGTTTTCTAATGGAAATGTACATGCGTTATACAACAAAAAATTAACATTTTTCGTTTTCAAAAAATTTTCTTGAGAGTTTCTTAGCCGCCCCAAAAGTCAAATCCTAGATCCGCGCCTGATACTCTGTACCAAAGGTACACAGAGTGTATTAAGTTTGTGCAAAAGTATGTAACACGCAGAAGGATGCATCTCCGACCCTATAAAGTATATATATATTCTTAATCAGCATCAACAGCCGAGTCGATTTAGACATGACCGTCTGTCCGTCCGTCTGTCTGCCTGTCTGTCCGTCTGTCCGTTTGAACAATCTCGGAGATAGTAAGAGAAAGAGGTTTGACATGTATGGGACATATGCTTCTTCTATCTGCAGGCAGATCAAGGTTATTTTCAATTTTGGCCTCGCCCTCTCCCGCCCCCGCAATTTGAGAAAAACGTCATATCTCCCACAGTTTAATAGATAGAAGGTTCGAACTTTCTGGGCATATATTCTAATCAAAATTATTTATCGATTTCCCAAAGGCATCATAAAATCTCGAGACGGTTCTCGAGATATGATCAAAAGAGTGTATGCTGCAGCAGCGCATTAGCAGCGCTGTTTACCGCTACATCAAAATTTAGGTTTGTTGGTACAGAGTATTATATAGTCGGGCTTGACCGACTTTCTTCCTTGTTTTAAATATGCTAAAATTAAGATAAACAAAAAAGAAAATCGGTCAAGCCTGAATAATATACTCTGTTCCTGTGAAGTGTTGCCCATCACCGTTGCGACCGGTGCTGCCCATAATTGTTAGTTCATCCTATCTTTACAATCCCGATTACTAAATATGTCCAAAGGGTACGAACCTTCTATCTAGATATGACATTTGTTCGATATTGCGGTGTCGGGAGGGCGCGTGGCCAAAATTGAAAGTAAACTTGATCTGTCCATTAGCTCGTTCTTCGATTCTGACTTGATCTCATCAATTGTGGCAAAATGTCGCAGGGAGCCAAATCTGGTGAATACGGTGGTTGAGGCATGATTACGGTGTTGTTTTTTTTTCCAAAAAATCACGAACAAGCATTGATATGTGAGCTGGTGCATTATCGTGATGCAGAATCCGGGATTTGTTTTTCCACAATTCAGATCGCAAACATTGCATAACTTCCTTGTAGTATTCCTTATTAACTGTACGACCTCTTGGCAAGAACTCATGATGCACCACACCATTGAAATCAAAGAAAACAGTGAACAAAACCTTCACATTCGATCGAATTTGGCGTGCTTTTTTCGGAATTGGCTCATCTGGCCGCTTCCATTGTGATGATTGGGCCTTGGTTTCGATGTCATAACCATATACCCACATGTCGTCACTAGTAATGACCCGTTTGAGCAAACCCGGATCGTCGTTGACGTCGTTCTACAACTCCTAAGCGATACTAATGCGACGTTGCTATTGCTCAAAATTTAGCAAAAATCGAGAGCATACAAAAACGAGATTAACTTTTTCAGATGCCAAGAACAAACTACTAAAATTCACCTTTTCCTTTAAACACACCTCGTATATATACATTATACACGTACATGATTTTCGTTATGTTGAAAAATATTTCTTATTAAATGGGGGCCCGTGAGTTTTACCCCCGGGCCCGTTTTCCCTTCCGACGGGCCTGCAGAGATGGTAAAAGATAGAGGTTTGACATGTATGGGACATATGCTTCTTCTATCTGCAGGCAGATCAAGGTTATTTTCAATTTTGGCCTCGCCCTCCTCCCGCCCCCGCAATTTGAGAAAAACGTCATATCTCCCACAGTTTAATAGATAGAAGGTTCGAACTTTCTGGGCATATATTCTAATCAAAATTATTTATCGATTTCCCAAAGGCATCATAAAATCTCGAGACGGTTCTCGAGATATGATCAAAAGAGTGTATGCTGCAGCAGCGCATTAGCAGCGCTGTTTACCGCTACATCAAAATTTAGGTTTGTTGGTACAGAGTATTATATAGTCGGGCTTGACCGACTTTCTTCCTTGTTTTAAATATGCTAAAATTAAGATAAACAAAAAGAAAATCGGTCAAGCCTGAATAATATACTCTGTTCCTGTGAAGTGTTGCCCATCACCGTTGCGACCGGTGCTGCCCATAATTGTTAGTTCATCCCTATCTTTACAATCCCGATTACTAAATATGTCCAAAGGGTACGAACCTTCTATCTAGATATGACATTTGTTCGATATTGCGGTGTCGGGAGGGCGCGTGGCCAAAATTGAAAGTAAACTTGATCTGTCCATTAGCTCGTTCTTCGATTCTGACTTGATCTCATCAATTGTGGCAAAATGTCGCAGGGAGCCAAATCTGGTGAATACGGTGGTTGAGGCATGATTACGGTGTTGTTTTTTTCCAAAAATCACGAACAAGCATTGATATGTGAGCTGGTGCATTATCGTGATGCAGAATCCGGGATTTGTTTTTCCACAATTCAGATCGCAAACATTGCATAACTTCCTTGTAGTATTCCTTATTAACTGTACGACCTCTTGGCAAGAACTCATGATGCACCACACCATTGAAATCAAAGAAAACAGTGAACAAAACCTTCACATTCGATCGAATTTGGCGTGCTTTTTCGGAATTGGCTCATCTGGCCGCTTCCATTGTGATGATTGGGCCTTGGTTTCGATGTCATAACCATATACCCACATGTCGTCACTAGTAATGACCCGTTTGAGCAAACCCGGATCGTCGTTGACGTCGTTCTACAACTCCTAAGCGATACTAATGCGACGTTGCTATTGCTCAAAATTTAGCAAAAATCGAAGAGCATACAAAAACGAGATTAACTTTTTCAGATGCCAAGAACAAACTACTAAAATTCACCTTTTCCTTTAAACACACCTCGTATATATACATTATACACGTACATGATTTTCGTTATGTTGAAAAATATTTCTTTGTTTGTCTGCGGCGCGTGACAATCCTCTTTCTCTCCCTCTTTCTCCTAATTATACTCTGTACCAAAGGTACATAGAGTATAATAAGTTTGTGCAAAAGTATGTAACAGCCAGAAGGGATCTCCGACCCCATAAAGTATATATATTATTGATCAGCATCAACAGCCGAGTCGATATAGCCATGTCCGTCTGTCTGTCCGTATGAACCCACAGATCTCAGAGATGGTAAGAGAAAGAGGTTTGACATGCTTTTTATACTTGCAGGCAGATCAAGTTTATTTTTAATTTTTGTCACGCCCCCTCCCGCCCCCTCAAATTGGAAAAAACTTAATATCTCAAACAGTTTTATAGATAGAAGGTTCGTACCTTCAGGACATATTTAGTAATCGGGATTCTTAATCGATCCGCCAAAAGAATGATAAAGATCGAATGAATGCTTGTCTGGCAGCACAGGTCGCATCGGTGATGGGCAGCACTTCACAGGTACAGTGAATATTATAGTCGGGCTTCACCAACTTTCTTATTTCTTTTTATTCTTAGCTTCAGGCCATCTCCCTCTGTTGAAGGATCCTCTTCAGGATGATTGTCACCAGTGGGTCGACTTGGAGAAGTCAACGTAGAGGTCGTGGGCCACGGCTGCAAGTCCTCATCACCCTGATAACATGATGTGAGATCCGGTATACCTAAAACCTTTTTAATATGACATATTCCACCTTTCGAGACATTTACCAAACTACCCTTCTTCTGCACTACTTCGTAATCTATTGAATCAAAAGTAGGCGTAAGCTTGTAAGAAAAAACTTAATTTTTAAGTAGGACCCTGTCCCCGACTTCTACACAACTCTCTTTATCTGCTCTTGCTTTATCTGCAACTTCCTTCCCTTTTTCCTTATTTACAAGGTCCATATCTCGGCCGATTCAACAAATTCTCCTCTTAAGTCCTGTACCCCCGGAATCCTATCTCTGATAAGACGATTGTACATCAACTCACTTGGGGCCGACACAGTAGTTCCATGTGCTGGCACGTTGTACACCATAATAAATTTTTGCGTCTCCTGATGACAATTCTTCTTTTCTACTAAGCCATTGTGTGGACAGAATGAATTTTAGTAGAGCTGGAATCCCTAGCTCAGATGTCTCCGAGAGGTTGAGTACCAGAGGTTGACCTAGTGTCCTAAGTCTCCTTCTAGTCAGGGCGGGGCAATGGTTGAGGAGGTGTTGTACTGTTTTCTTCCTTCTTCGTACCTGCAGCTTCTGCAGAAATCATGGTGAGTGACGCTCAGGCGTGTGGCGTGTCTGCCGATAAAACAGTGACCCGTTAAGGTTCCCACCAGAAGGGATATGAGTTACCTTCTGAGGTTTAAAAGCGTGTTGTGTTGTGTTGTGTGAAGCTTAAAGGTCGCCATAGGCATCCCTATCGTGCTCCTCTCTGAAAGAAGCTCGATGGTGGTACCTATTCTTGCTCGTTGATGGCGTTTGGTTGGACATTATTAAAGGCACCCTCAATGTCGAGAAATGCTGCCAGAGAATAATCGTTTACTTCAAGAGATCTTTCAATCCTTGAGACCAGAGTGTGCAGGGCGGTTTTGGTGGACCTACCCTTTCTGTAAGCATGTTGAGTGGGATCTATAGTTTGCCTCAGATGTGCGTCTATAAGTCTCTCAAGAGTTTTGAGTAGAAATGAGGATAGGCTGATTGGTCTATAATCGTTTGGTTTTATATGTGAAGCTTTGCCAGCCTTCTGTATGTATACCTCTTTAGTCTCTCTCCATCTGGTGGGAATATAGTTGACCTTGAGACAGCTCACATAGATTGTGTAAAGCCAGGGAATTGTGTACCCAATGCTGTGTTGTATTTCCTTTATTAGCAATATGCAGATTTATCTGTAAAAGGTAATTTTACAGTGACTCAACGCGCTCGTTGATATCTGTGCAGTCCCATAGTGTATGGTGTGAGTTCCCAGCAAACCAGCATGCGAGCCTATCGCAGAATACTCACAAACGAGCTCGCATGTAAGCAAGGAATGAGAGTTCATTTTATTACCGCAGAGCACTCGCAAGCGAGCTCACAAGCGAGCCAGCATGTAAGCATTTTGCGTAATTTAATGCCTTGAGTGGAACTCGAACCCATGACCTCGCCGTTGCAAGGCAAATGTCTTGCCATTCGACCATCCGGGCGTGTTGATTTTTTTGTTCACTGTCATTTCGCCACTGTCACGCGCAACCCGATTGTATCGGTGAGCGTTAAGATATCAGTCCTGAGTCCTGAGTTCGAGTCCAAGACAATGTGAGTCGGCGGGCCGGGTGGCGACTTACTACGGGCTCACAAGCATATAATTTTTTGTATATTTTAAATTAAAAACGTATCACTGCAAATATTTTAAATGACTCGCTAGTAATATCAAAAAAGTCTCGCAAAAGATACCGCTTGCGACTATCGTAAATGATACTATCACTGCCACAAACTGAACGACACATGAATCATTTTATTATCATTTCCCGACCCGTCTGCGGAGTTTTGCCGGGTTAACTCACGCAATGGCTT